>JAOTQR010076640.1:0-12918 GCA_025774065.1 Solanum ossicruentum
AGTAGGCATATGAGAAGATCCTTTGTCCCGATCCAAGCGTAGGGCCTCGACGTGGCACGACTAATGGGGAACCCAAAGGGACCCCAAACAAGCCTCTTAACATATCATTACACATCATTGGTCGTTGAAGCAATTAAATAACATAATAAAAGTAAAAGTAAGGGAAAAGTACTGAAGGGATAGTTTCATAACATAAGCATCAAAATAAGAGAGTCAAGGCTCAATACATAATATGTCCAATAATACCTCGACTTGTAGATAAGAGTGATATTTTTTTGTGATGGTTGCGCTCCAATAAGAAAGCGATCGTTGTCAGTAATTAATCTAACTCAGGTTAGGGTCGAATCCATAGGGAATACAGGGTTTTGACTACAAGGCATCACTACTAATCAGTTCTAATTTTTATGACTGCAACCTCTAAATGGGGGGGAGGGGAGGGGGAAGGGGTTGTGATTCAAAAAAAAATGAAAAAAACACTAATTAAAATGCAAGGAAACACTCAATTTTGCAGACAACTTGGGAATTGTGTTCTCCATGGTTCGTCAACTTGATTACCCTATATGCATAACTATAATTGGTGAGTCATACGTAGGATGGTAACATAGGTTCTTCCAGCACTCTTATGAAGGTGAAGGTCAAATTTCACCATGGTGCTTGGTTGGCCACCACGACGTGACAACTAACTGTTACCAATAGTCCCAATCAACCTCCCTTTCGTTAGGTTTGGTCGATTAGACAGGAACACATCAATCGAATTCTGTCATCTACTTCCCTTTTCCTATTCGTCACTATCTTGGTCGGGATAATGATAGTAGGCGGGGTTTGGTATTGGCCACCACTAAAAAATAATAAAAGTGAAGGGAAATAGATAATAGATGCAAAACCCCAATCATAGAAATGCAACAAACTAGGTTATTTCAAGTCAACTACCCTGGTTCCCACAACCCCAAGTTGTGGGTGCTTAGCTACTCATGGCTAAAACAAAACACACAAGAATGCATATAATAGACATAATTGAGAGTTTCATCAATAATAATGAAGGAGATAGGCAGCACAAGTTGCAAACTCACAAGCTTGATTGATTAACAATGAGTACAAAGCAAGATTTGCAATCCCCAAAAATGGATTTTCCAAGAGAGAACAATAATCTACACTAAAAACCTCAGAAAATCTTCAAAATGTAATGTAAAAAAAGTCTACTGGTCGAACTCTCCAAAACAAAACCTAACTTAAGTTATATATAATGTTTAAAAAATAACCCTAGAATTTACACAGAAAATACAGTTGATAAGTTTCGCAGGTACGACTAGTAGGATAACCTACGAGTCGTAGTCGGGGTCTTGTATCAGGTTCTTAGATTCTTGAATTGTACTGGTATGACCCATAGGTACGATTCATTTTTTGGGCTATGATTCGTATATTTGTCTCGTAGTCTTTGTCTTTAGTTTTGGGTCCAACATTTTGGCTCTTTGATTCTTCCTACGAGTCCACCACTATGAGTCATAGTGTATATTACGACCCGTAGGCTGGGCTCGTAGGGGTGACGTTCACTTGGAAGATTTTTTATTTTTGGTCTCTGATTCTTACTATGATACAACCTATGACTCTTAGCATGAGCTATGACTTGTAGGTAGGCTCGTATGGCCTATGCTTCAGCAAAATCTGCAAGTTTTCTTCAAAATCATGCCAACCTAATTTTCTGCAAGATTAATACAAAAACACATCAAAATACTTAAAAGTCACTTTAAGAACTCACAAAATTCCTTTATTAGGCACCAAATGTGTTGTATTTTGACAGCACATTAACACTCTCAACTTAGAATTATTGGTTGTCCTCAAGTGGCGACTCAATCTACACAGAAAAAAAGAAATACATAGTAACTTATGCTAATGGCATATATATCAACTCTTCTGATTCAGGCACCTACTATCATTTCAAAAATGAGATTGTGGAATTATTTAGCAAACAGGAGATACCTAGCAATCCAACTATGATAAGTTAAGGAGAATCAACCATCCACAATCATTGGTATAGTCATATGCTACTCAAGTAGTGCAAATGCCCTCACAAGAAAGAATTCCCATATAATCACTCAAAAGCATTTTAGAATTCAGGGACTGAGGAAGAATTCTCTCTCACACAACTGAAATTCAATGCATACTGACTAACACCATAGGCTTACCTCTATACTCATCTTCTGCTTGGTGATAAAGTGGAGGTGGATCACTTTAGTACTTATAGCCTTTTAACATCGGCTCGAGGTGCTTTGGTGAGGTATTTTGGGCAAATAGTTACTAAAGCTATCTTTGAACCATGTTTACCAACACTTTTTTCTTTCATAATCTACCCTTTTTAAACCAGTCCACCCTTATTCTCCAGTTTTTGAACTTTTCTCAAGTGCTTTATTTCTCTTTTTCAGCTGATCCTTGATTTCAAACTCATTTTTGTTACTTTTTCTTCATCTCAAGGCACTTTTCTTTTATTTTTCTTCAGTTGATTCATGCTTTTTCATTTCTTTCCCAATTTCTTAACTAACCACCTTATTATTATTACTTTGCCCTAATAAGGGCCACCGTCAACTTAGGCTTTTAGCCTCAGGTAAAGTACACAATATCTATGCCTCAAACTAGGGCCAATACTCCAGCCACCCTCAAATTAGGCCTTTGGCCTCAATCAAGGTTCACATGTTAAAGGATAGACCCGGGCCAATATCAAGGCATTTCAGCAAACAAGGTTAAGCTAGCAAGGTATCAAGAAATGATTAGTACATGATAAGCTCAAAAGTTTGAAACAAGGGATTCGCTTACTCATCTGGTGGGTCATTTAGGCCAAAAGTGGTTTCACCCAAGGAACAAAGGCCTAAGATAATTTCCATATCCACCACATCACCAAGCCAACTTTAGAGTAGCAAGGCAAATTCTAGGTCCATACAAGATGCATGAATGCAGCATAATAGGCTCACAACACACATGGCAATTGCATCCACAATCAAGTATAGACTCAATAGGTCATTCTTTCAGTCTCAGCTTACCTTCATAATATTAGAACAAACATTTCCAGATACTCAAAAATGTATGAATGCATCAATAATCACAACCTCAAATTTTGAGAGTACCCAATTTTGCATCAAAAGTTTAAAGAAAAATCTATGAACTATATATATGCCAAATGATAACATTACTTTGCATTTATAAATTATCTATACTTCCTAAAAAATGCCACAAAAAACTAAACATCCACAAGGGAAAAGAAACACGACAAGAAAACCTTGGGATCAAAACTAGGGGAAGTTATGGACTTAAGGCTGCTCAAACTTCACCTTAATTCATAACTTCCACCACCCCACCAAAATAGGATACTTTTGTCTTCAAAGTACCAACACAATGAAAAGAAGAACACACAAAAACATAACATAGATATATATACATTGAAAACTAACAGTTAACAAAACCACTATCCAAAACCAAAGTAAAAACATTATCCAACCAGAACATCCACAAAAACCAAAATAAAAAAATATTATCTAACAAAAATATCCATAAAAACAAGTAAGAGTTGGGGTCGAAGTGGTCAAACATCATGGTGCTAATGCACTAGTCTTAGGCTGGTCTATAGGGTCCTGAGTCTGCCTCTCCTCCTGTACTGAAGTACCCTCTCTAGGTGGGGTGCAGTGTTTTCTCTCTCTGAATAGCCGCCAACAAAAGCAACTCCTGCACCACCTCCTCAGGTATGGGATCCTCCTTTTATGCTCTCAGCCTCTTTAGGGTCAGCTCTGAATCAGCATGCTCAAGGGGCTTATTCCCGCGGTGTCTGGATGGTCGATGAGCCAATTGAACGCCTCTTCACTTACCGGTACTACCGTTGGGGCAGGAAAAGGGGCTGCCAATAGCTGCAACAAGTCAATCTTGAACCTGGCCAACTCATCAGTCACCATACTCATATTGGCAGGCCTACCACCTTTGAGCCTCTTCTGGACTCTAACCTCGAATGCATCAAACCGTGCATGAACCATTCAGACTCTATCATCAACTAAATCTTGAGAAAATGTTGTCATCCTATCATCAGCATCCTAAACAGTCTAATCAATCAATGGTTAGACCTATGTTGATAACTCTCGCAGCCAGCCTTCTGCTACAGCCACCCTGCGGAATAAAGCCTGAAAAGCAATTGCAGAGAAAAGAGGGTCAACTTATAACATAGTTTTTGTTGGTGTTGGAGTGCTGGTGGATGGTGTAGACTCAATCTCGGCTGTCGGTGTGGGCGGGGTAGTAGCTTGAGTAGTGGCCATAGGAGTTGGGGGGAACCAAGAACCTGAGGTTTAACCAGAGATAGCTCTGGCATAGCTGGAGGAGCTGCTTGTGGTAAGGCCACCGAGTGCTCATCAACCTTTATCAGGCTAGGATCCATAGTCCGTGTGGCCTCTACGTAAGGGTCCTGGTGAGGGTCAATAGGAACACATACTGCACTGCATAATCAATGAATCAAAATTGGAAATGATAGTGAGGTGCTCATCCAAGCTGCAGCCTTGTGAATCTGCTCTAAAATGATCTGAGCCCAAACTATGACATACCTAGCTAGAAGGCTGGCCAGCAATACAGTTCTCTCGAGGGTGATCACATTATCCGTGAAAATTGGCCTATTAGGCCAATAGATAATGGACCACCAGAACTTGGCCTAGAATGAGAGGTGGGCTTTTACTATAGGATTCGCATGGTTTGTGACCCACGTTAGCTCAACACCCTCCTCACAAATCTGGCTAGCGATCCACCGTAGAAGCTCTGTCCTAGCCTTGATGTCCTTCCCAGTCACTATTGTCTTCATCTTCTCAATACGGCTATCATAATCTGTGGTGGACTGAGGGGTTGCATAAGCAGGCCCAAACTGCACTCGTCGGATTGTCTCGTCCGAGATATCAACTCTCCTCCCCCGAACTGTCACCACTCGTATCCTTGGCTGCTCAATTGGTCTTTTATTCTTTGGCAAGCCTTGACAGAGTGTAGCAAGGTATGCTGCATAGAAATCGCTAATGACCTAAGGGGCATATTTACCCAATTACTGTTTCGTCCATCATAGCCCATACTTATCCAATCAAGCATCCAATCGGGGAACTCTATGTAAGCCTGTGGTATTCAATCGAGACTATTCATGAAATTGGCAAATCGGCTTGCCTTGCCCCTTTGGCTCCAACCCTTGGTTATATATTTCCTTCATCCTAGGGATGCACCATCTGAGGTAGGCTAGGGGCTGGTACTGCACCTCCTCCTTCAGAGAACTACTCTTTGGCTCTTACTTTGAACCCGAGAATTTGTGGCAATCTATTTTCTGACCCATCCCCATTGCCTTGTTGTTCCTCCTCTTCAGACTAGGAAGAACTACGCACTTCCATGGGCGTCTGAGCTGCGAGTGCCCGAGTCTAAGGTCTATTGGCCTCTGGGTCTAACATGACTCTGTGGACTTCCACAGAGCCCACAGATTGCTCGGTGTTGGAGGACTCATCCCGCAACCTCTGTTGTAGAACTTGAATTGCCCGTTTGTCTTTTTGAGGCATTTTATCTGCAAACAATCCACAAAGCAACATTTAACTCCAAGATGTTTGATCCACTGAAATACTTTGTAAATAACAAGAAACAAAAACAACTAACAAGCAATTATGCCCTGATGCAACTGTAAATATGCAGGTAAGAGTGCAGCTACAACTCGTAGGGTGAACTATGAGTCATTTGTCTGCCTCATAGAATGAGTTGTGCCCTTAAAAATGCTTTCTAATCACAGATATGAGATGCAGTTATGACTCATAGGATATCCTACGAGTCACAATCCTGGTCTCGTACCTAGTTCTAAAAACATTTTCAAAGCTTTACAAAGCTTACGAGACCCTTCCTACGAGTCGTACCAAGTACTACAAGTCATATGTGGGCCTCATATAAGAAATATAAAGGGATTACAGGTGACTGATGCTTGCGTTGAGAGGCCACTATGACTTGTATAGGAACTTACGAGTTGTAGGAGTGCCTCATAGTTGAGCACAGAAGTCATTTGCAATGCCTAATTATTTCCCACACCAAGCACAAATTCAACACAAAATTTAACTTAATCATGCAAATAAGAGAAAGGCACGATTAAATGGCACATAATCAATTCCATATTAGCATTGGCAATTTGAAACGACCGTTATCCTTAAGAGTCAAAACCAGTTCAGCCAAACATCAAGCATACCGAAAGCAATCAACAATCTAAACTCATTCTTAACATGTCCAAACATCCCAAGGAAGTTCACTCACCATTCAAAACAATTCAATCAAACCCACATGTTCAAGCATAGGCAATCACCCCTATACTACCTAAAGTTCAACTCCGACAACCATTCAGATCGTACATGAGCAACAATAATACATTACAGACCAAACATTACAAATGTCGTACATACATGAGCAACAATAATACATTACATACCAAACATTACAAATGTCATACTCACAATCACCCACTAAAGCTTTTCTACAAGGTTCACATCACAATCTAATTTTTTGAAGGCCTATAAGCCCTAGATTACAAGTCTAGCTTAATAATCAATGTAAGGCATGTTTAAACATGATTAAACTAAACTTTTACTCATATAAGGAAAAAACTCATCAACAAATATGGAGAAAAAGAGCTTACCAAATGAATTGAAAAATGAACCAAAGTAAAGAGAGACAAATTTTGCATTGGAACACTATGAATTTATACTCTTTCCAAAATCTTCATCGGAGAATGATGTGGGTAGCAAAGATTTTTGGTAAGACAAGGATTTACAGGATGAATAAAGGGTTTTCTGCCGACTTAGGGTAAGGAATTTTAGAATTTGTGGTCAAAAATGATTTTGACCCCTTTTATAAGCAAACCAGGTCAGATTTTAAGGAGCTATAGATCGAGGCTACGAGACCCCGACTACGAGTCGTAGGGTATCCTATGACTTGTAGGTCACGATCTCGTATCAAACCCAACACTTGGTAATAATTTAGAAATCATACTTGGGCACTACGAACCCTACTTATTACTCATAGGGGATCCTACGAATCGTAAGGTAGGCTTGTAGTGTATGTGCCAACTTCAGATACTTACTGTTTCCCTCTACGAGACACTATGAGTCCTAGTGAAGACTACAAATTGTAGCCTTGCTCATAGGAGGTGCTCCAAGTCCAATTTTTCTTGATCTTTAGTTCTTCCACTTTTTACCTGCAAACCAAGTTTCAAAGCATAGAAAACCTCAAAAAATATTACAATTTCATCTTTTTCTCTTAATTAAAATCAAACAACTACTGTTACTCTAATTCTTAAATAAGTAAATAATTAGAAAAATTCTTGGGTTGCCTCCCAAGAAGCACCTTGTTTAACGTCGTGGCCTGACTTTGCCATCTTCCTATATCAACTATCATCGAGGGTCCACACCTCGCTCTTGCATTCATTTGGATGCTTCATGGAATTATGAATATCGATAAAAACTTTTGCATCATTAACACTGAACCGCAGCTGAACTGAATCCATATCCACTAGTGCTCTCCCAATGGCTAGAAATGGTCTCCCCAAAATGATGGGCACCTCACCTCAAAATTAACTTCATAACCAAGGATCATAAAATTTGCTGGAAAGATGAACTTATCGACTTTAACAAGCACATTAAAAAGGATTTCCTATGGCTTTTTAATGGTTTAATCTCCCATAAGCAGCCTCATTTATGTCGGGGTAGGAGCACCAAGGCCAAGCTTCTTGAATATGGCAAGAGGCATTAAATTGATGCTTGTTCCTAAGTCACATAATGCTCTTGTAAATTAAACGTCACCGATAGTGCAAGGGATGGTGAATGCCCAAGGGTCTTGTCATTTTTGCACAAGGCATTTGGTCATAATCGCACTATATTTTTGGAGTACTTGCGAGAACTCTTGGCTCAAAGTGCTCTCCTTGGTGACCAAATCTTCCATATATTTGGCATAGTCTGGCATTTTCTGCAAGGCCTCCAAGAGAGGAGTATTGATGGATAGTTGTTTTAATATTGACAAGAAATTCTTGAACTTGCCATCTTCTTCCTTCTTTTTAAGCCTTGGTTGGAATGGAGGAGGTGGTTTTGGGATTGATTTGTCTTTCTCTTGGTCTCACACCTCTTGGTCCTCTACTCCCTTACACGTTGGACCTTTTTCCTTACTCATCATCTTGCTACTCTTCTCAACTTCATCATCAGCAACTGGCATTAGGGGTCCACAGTGCCTTTGACACTCCAAGTCATCATGGCTATGCAATGCCTTTCATTCTTAGCATTTTGCACCGTGTTGCTAGATAGGGTGCCCTTTTGGTATTGGTTTAGCTGGGAAGACACTTAGCCAAATTATTGCTCAAGTTGCTTGATTTCCACAGAGTGAGACTCAATTTTCTGATTTATGCTTAAAATATCCATCTTAATCCCTTTCAATGTCTTGTCGTAGTGATCCGCCCTCTTCAACAATTTATCGAACATTTCTTCAATCCTTGAGTTACTTGACCCGGAGTCATGGTTGTGAAGAGTTACATAAGGACCAATCCTTTAGCCCTCTCTTCTCCCCCATTCTGTGTATGACACACTTTCTCACTCATAGTATCCACCCCTATTATCTCTATATGCTCTATCTCGATTGAAGTTCCGACCTTGATTTCCTGAACTTTGCCTCCAATAGTCAGAGTTTGAGCCTTGGGGTTTATTCCGGAAACCCGTTGCTTTGTTGCTCAAATAATAGGCATCCTTATGAAAGAATTGATCATCATACACAGGAGTAATTGAGGGTTGGTGAGCTATAGCCTTCACACTAGATTTGGTTTGCTTCATAACTAAATCCATGCTCGTATGGAGTTGAGGGAGTTACTCCATAATCTCTTCATTCACTTTAGAATGCTCACTATTTGTGATAACCGCACAAGAACTCCTTGTATTACCATGCTCACTCTGACCCCATGCTCTATTGGTCTTCACCACTTGTTCCATTCTTTCGGCCACTAGCTCAAACGGTTGATAAAGAAAAATGCCTCCCATGATTGTGTTGCCGCAAGTTTTGCTATTATCATCAAGTGCTCTATAGAATATTTTGACCAAAGCATCATCAAAAATTTTGTGATCAGGGATCATCCTCAAGTATTTGGTGAATCTCTCCCATGTATTGCTAAGATAATCTCCAAGCAATTGCTCAAAGTTGTTAATTTAGTCCTTAAGCTTCAATTTCTTCGACCTTGGGAAATATATTTCTAAGAACGCCTTCTACGGGTCAGCCCAACTTATGATGGTACCTGGAGGCAGCTCAGACAACCATACAGCTGCATTGCTAGTCAGTGATAATGGAAATAGCCTCAATCCAACCATGTCAGTAAAAATATTTTGTGTCCCCATGACACTTTTGCACACAAAGACGACATTTTGGATATGAGGTGGGGATCCTCTGACGATAGCCCTATGAATAGGTGACAGTTTTGGAGCATCTGGACCAATCCACTTGATACTGCAAAATTAGCATCTATGGGTAGAGGGGGTAGTACTATAGAACCTATAACATCCATTGTCAGAGGGTTCAATTGATACTAATTCTAGCTGTAAGCATTTGCATTAAAATCTCTAAGTTGTGGCCTGTTAACCCTTTATGGTAGATTCTCCTCTCTTCTTAAGTCTTCCTCATTCGCATGCATATCCTCCTCAATCTCAATGTCCTCATTCATTTAAGCCATCCTACTTGATAGTCAATGGATCTCCAAATTTAGTGGATCTAAGGAATTTCCTTGTCACCTTGTGTTGGGCATACAACCTAGTACAACATGCAAAAGAAATCAAACAACAAAAACAAAAAAAAAACGTAGAGTACAAACGACTCTAGAAATTAACACTAGGACTAACTAATAGTGAAATCAAATCAAAACCTAGCCCTATTCCTCGGTAATGGTGCCACAATTTTTGATAGTTTTATGTGTGATGGTCACGCTCCAATAAGAAAGCAGTCGCTATTTGTAATTAACCTATCCGAGGTTAGGGTCAAATCCACAGGGAATACAGGACTTTGACTACAAGACTTCACTACTAATCATTTCTAGTATTTATGACTACAATCTCTAAATGGGAGGGGGGGTTTGTGATTCAAAAACAAAATAAATTAAACACTAAATAAAATGCAAGGAGACACTCAATTTTGGGGACAACTTGGGAATTATGCTCCCTATGGTTCGTCGACTTGATTACCATAGATACATAATTATAATTGGTGAGTCGCATGCAGGATGTTAACTTAGGTTCTTCTGGCCCTCTTGTGAAGGTGAAGGTCGAATTTCACCATGGCGCTTAGTTGTCCACCATGGCATGCGAACTAACTATTACCAATAGTCCTAGTCAACCTCCCCTAGGTTAGGTTTGGTTGATTAGATAGGAACATATCAACAGAATTCTTTCATCTACTTCCCTTTTCCCATTCCTCACTACCTTGGTCGGGATCGTGATAATCGATGGGGTTTGTTATTGGCCATTACCAAAAAACAATAAAAATGAAGGAAAATAGATAATACATGTAAAAACCCAATCATGCAAATGCAAGAAAACCAGGTTATTTCAAGTCAAATGCCCATGGTTCCCATAAACCCAAGTTGTGGATGCTTAGCTACTCATAGCTATAGCTAAATAGACAAGAATGCATATAATAGACATAGATAAGAGTTTCACCAATAACAATGAAAGATATAGGCACCACAAGTTACAAAACCACAAGCTTGATTGATCAACAGTGAGTACAACACAAGATTTGCAATCCCCAAACTCGATTTTCCAAGAGAAATCAATAATCTACACTAAGAACCTAAGAAAAGCTTCAAAATGTAATGTAAGAAATGTCTACTGGTTGAACTCTAAAAATAAACCTAACATAAGCTATATATAGTGTTTACAAAATAAACCTAGAATTTACACAGTAAAGACAGCTGGAAGCTGATAAGTCTCATAGTTACAACTCGTAGGATGACCTATGAGTCGCAATTAGGGTCTTGTATTAGGTTCATGGCATCTTGGACTGAACTGGTACGACCTATAGGTATGAGTCGTTGCTTGGGCTATGACTCGTATATTTGTCACATAGTCTTGGTCTTCAGTTTTTGGTCCAACATTTTGGCTCTCTGGTTCTTGCTATGAGTCCACTTATACGAGTCGTAGTGTATATTACGACTCATAGGCTGGGCTCGTAGGGGTGACCGTCACTTGGTAGATTTCTGATTTTTTTGTCTCTGATTCTTACCAAGATACAAAATATGACTCGTAGCGTGAGTTACAACTCGTAGGTAGGCTCGTATGGCCTACGCTTCAGCAAAATCTCTAACTTTTCTTCAAAATCATGCCAAGCTAACTTTTCTTCAAGATTAACACAAAAACATGTCAAAACACTAAAAAGTCGCTTTAAAAACTCAGAAAATTCCTCGTTTCAGGCAACAAATGTGTTGTATTTTGACAGCACATAAAAGAGCGGGGGACAAAACAAGCAATCGACTCACCCTCTTTGTCAATACATACATGAAAGAAAGATAGTCTTAGAATATAGCGTGAGATCATAAACATCGGCCCCAGAATAGAGGACTAACCAAATAGCTTAAGAGACATCGTACGACCCACGTGGAGGAAGATGCTCAAGTGGAGCTTTGGTTCCTATATGGTGAAATCATGTAGGCATAGAATATGTGTTATGAATGTAATAAGTATGTAGGATATAGTGCAACAAGAGATAAGCAACATAGACGAAATGAATAAGCATAGGCAATGAGTAGCATATAACAATATGGCATGCATGGAAGATGCTTGAAGTAAATCATGCTTACATAGAACGTTATGCATATGTAAGCAGAGACCATTACTAGTGAATATCCAACGCCTACCACCTCCCTAGAGAGGCAAATGAGGTACAAACCCATCAATATGGTTGATGAGGTACAAACCCCCAACTTGGTTAATGAGGTACAAAACCCCCAACATGGTTAATAAAGTAAAAACACCTCAACATGGTTGCATGGGCCTACCACCTCCTGAGGCGATTGAGGTACAAACCCCTCAACATGGTTGTTTAGGCCTACCACCTCCCGAACAAGGCGAACGAGGTACAAACCCCTCAACATGGTTACCCGGGCCTACAACCTCCTTAGTGAGGCTTGGCCAATTTCCAAAACTATAGAGATAATACCATATACATACATTTTTTTCATCATCACATAGTCATTCAACTTATAAAACATGCATTGGACCTTCAATTCGTTAAGAAATCATAACTGGACATTTTATCAAACAATTGACGGGTGTGTAGTGCTAGTGTAAAACAATGCAATTCAAGAGAGGAATTATGCTAGAAAGTTCAATGTGAAACCATCAATAGATACTTAGCAAAACCTTCAAGCAATAAATATTAAAACCCTTCATCAAATCTCATAATAGATCACAGATTCATAGCTCAAAACATGCTAAAACAATCACAATTTTTTGAAACCCTAACATAGTGTGCAGTGAAATTCATAATACATAAGACCCATGAGTAAATCGACTTCAAATCATGTAACTTAGGTAAAGAGAAAGATAGGGAACCATGGGTAAAAGGACCCAATGGTTGAAACCCACATATCTTAGCTTTGGAGAATTCTTGGTGAAGATTAGAATTGGAGACTTGAAGCTTGAGTGAAATCCTTAAAATCCGAAGAGATTTGGACACTTGAATTTTGAGGTAAAGTATTGTCTAAGTGTTTGAGAGAGATTTTGGGAATGTGTTGAATGATATTAAGGTGAAATATGAGGAATTATAGGTATTTTCACGCATGGGAAGGCTTAGGTCCAAGGCCTAAAGGCCTTGGACTAGACAATAAATAACAGGCCAAAAATAACATTGATCCGCACCCTGGCCAAGTCGCGC
>JAOTQR010076641.1:0-46156 GCA_025774065.1 Solanum ossicruentum
TACGTATCTAGTCAGAGATTGTACCATTGCTTTATTGAATAAAGACATGGATATAGTGAGAATGCAAGCTTTTGCATAGAAATTGGAGGATTGAAGGCAAAAGAGAAGGACACAAGAGTTAGAAAGGGCGCAGTCTAAGAGGACTAAGTCTGTAGGGCAGTTTACACTGTCCCAAGGTGAGTTTAGGCCTTGGTTTTCTAATAGACCACCTAGACCATCATTCTCCTATTTTGCAACCAATGCTCCACCACAATTTCAAGGGTGTAGAAGTAATCAGTTTGGTCAACGAGATGAGTGACAAGGTTCACGACAATAGGAGGATCAGCAGGCCAGCAAATGACCCCTAGGCAGCCCTATAAATAGTGTGGAAGAAGTCATATGGGTATATGCCGTATTGGAACAGATGTTTGATATTGATGTGGTGCGCCATGTTACATGATGAGAGATTGCCCAAGATGGCGTATGGGTGATGTAGCACAATCTACTAGGTCAGCTATTGCATCATCATCGATACTTCCTCCAATGCGTAGGGTTTAGCAAGCACATACGGGTCATGATAGAGGTGTTATAGAAGCAGCTAGCTTTAGCGGGGTCTAGAATCGCACTTATACTCTAGGGAGTCGGTAAAATTTGGAAGCTTCACCTGATGTGGTCATAGGTACATTATCCATATTCTCTATATGCATTAAATGACTCTGGTTCTACACTGTCATACATTACCCCACTAGTTTTTAGAAAGCTTAAGAGAACACCCAATTTATTGAATAAACCATTTGAAATGTCTACACCAACCGGTGAATGTATTATGCCTAGAATGATTTACTATAGTTCTGCAGTAACAGTATGAGATCGTGACACATTGGCTAACCTTATTGAGTTAGAAATGGGGGAATTAGATATTATAATGGGTATGGATTGGTTATCTTCTTGCTATGCCACCGTGGATTGCCGATCTAAGAAAGTGTACTTCCACTTTCCAAATAAGGCAGGTCTTGAATGGGAAGGCAATATTGGGGCACCAAAGGGGAAGTTTATCTCTTATCTTGAGGCCAGAAAGATGACATCTAAGGGATATATATGTCATTTAGTTAGAGTAAGGGCTATGGAGGAAGAATCGCCAACTCTTCAATCAGTCCCAGTAGTGAATGAATTTATTGATGTGTTCCCTGATTAACTTCCAAGCTTACCTCCTAAATGAGAAATTGATTTTGGTATTGACTTACTTCCAGGCACTCAATCAATTTCTATCCCTCCATATATATAGCCCCGGCAGAGTTGCATGAATTAAAAGAGAAATTGAAAGACTTATTGGAGAAGGGTTTTGTAAGACCTAATGTGTCTCCTGGGGTGCATCAGTGTTATTTGTACGTAAAAACGATGGTTTCTTGAGAATGCGTATCGACTATTGACAATTGAATAAAGGTGAGAATTAAGAATAAATACCCCCTATCCAGGATTGATGATTTATTTGATCAGTTACAGGGTTGCTTTTCACAAATTGATATGAGATCAGGATATCATCAAGTGATGGTAAAGGAGGAAGATATACCTAAGACTGCTTTAAGAACACGGTACAGTCACTTTGAATTTCTTGTTATGTCATTTGGGCTAACGAATGCACCAGAAGTTTTTATGGATCTAATGAATAGGGTATTTAAGCCATTCTTGGATGTGTTCGTGATAGAGTTTATAGATGACATTTGGTATGCCCAAGGTCAGAAGAGGACCATGCAAATCACTTCCAACAAGCGTTACAGGTTCTTCGTGATCGACAATTGTATGCCAAGTTTTCTAAATGTGAATTTTGGCTAAACTCAATGGCATTTTTGGGTTATATTGTGTCGGAGGTGGGAATAAGAGTTGATTCAAAAAAGATAGACGCTATGAAAGATTGGCCAATGACAATGATGCCACAGAAGTTCGAAGCTTCCTAGGTTTGGCAGGATATTACATAAGGTTTGTTGAAGGTTTTTCTTCCATTTCTTCACATCTAACAAAGTTTACACATAAGGCAACCATGTTCCAATGGAATGATGCATGTGAAAGGAGCTTTCAGGAACTGAAAAACAAGATAACTTTTGTAGCTATGCTAGTACTTCCAGAAGTCACTGGGGATATGCAGTGTATTTTGATGCTTCAGGAGTTGGCCTAGGGTGTGTGCTAAAATAGCATGGTAGGGTAATTGCTTATGCATCCAAACAACTACGACCACATGAGAAGAATTACCCAACTCCTGATCTTGAGCTAGCAGAGGTTGTATTTGCTTTGAAAATATGGTGCCACTATTTGTATGGGGTTAACGTTGACATATATACTGATCATAAGAGCTTGCAATACATTTTTAAGCAGAAGGATCTAAATTTGAGACAGCAGAGATGTCTAGAGCTAATAAAGGATTACGACGTTGATATACTATACCATCCAGGGAAGGCAAATATGGTAGCTGATGCTCTGAGTCATAAGGCAGTTATGACTACTGGTGATCAGGCAATGGTTAGTCAACGGGTGGCTAAGGATCTACATCAACTTGCCAGTTTAGGGTTCATCTTCTTGAAATGCCAGAGAAAGGGGTTTTTGTACATAATGCAGCGATGTCTTCATTAGTAATGGAGGTGATAGAAAAATAGTTCGAGAATCCTATTCTACGATAGCATAAGGAAAAGTTGAGTCAGGGTATGATAAAGAGATTTAACCTTACACAAAATGGAGTACTTTACTGCCAAAATAGATTATGTATGCCTGATATTAATAGGTTAAGAAAGAGGATAATGGAAGAAGCCCACCATTCCCGATATTCCATCCATCCAGGATCGACTAAGATGTACCATGACCTGAAGGGAGTGTTTTCGTGGGGAGGCATGAAAAAGGACCTTGCAAAATTCGTGGCTCAAGTCCAAACTGTCAACAAGTGAAGGTTGAAGACCAAAAGCTAGGAGGTTATATGCAGTGTATAGAACTTCCAACTTGGAAGTGGGATATGATTAATATGTACTTTGTTACTGGTTTGCCTTGCTCATTTCAGAAGTTTGACTCTATATGGTATAGTTGACAGACTCACAAATTCAGCATACTTCTTACCTATCAGAAGTGATTATACAGCTGAATAGTATGCTAAGCTATACCTCAAGGAGATTGTCAGGCTACATGGCATCCCAGTCTCCATTATATCTAATTGACGAGTTAAATTCACTGCAAAGTTTTGGAAGTCCTTCCAAAGGAGTTTAGGGAAACAAGTAAATGTAAGTACAACATTCCACCCTCAAACTAACGGTCAAATAGAGCGCACCATTCACACACTTGAAGATATGTTGTGAGCTTGTGCATTGGACTTTAAAAGTGTTGGGTGGACCATTTGCCCCTTATTGAATTTTCCTATAATAATAGTTACCATTTAAATATCAAGATGGCACCTTATGAAGCTTTGTATGGAAGGAAGTGTAGATTGCCAATTGGATGGTTTGAAGTGGGTGAAACTACTTGCTTAGGCCAGATTTATTATACCAAGCCATGGAAAAAGTTAAGATAATACAGTAGTGGCTAGAAACAACCCAAAGTCATTATATATCATATGAAGTTTCTAGGAGAAGAGGGTTGGAATTTTCAGTAGGAGATTGGGTATTTTTAAAGGTGTCTCCAATGAAAGAGGTTATGAGTTTTTCTAAGAAAGGAAAACTGAGTCTATGTTACATAGATCCATATAAAATTATTAAGAAGACCGGGTAGGTTACATATGAGCTAGAGCTACCCCAAGAGCTTTCAATGGTTCATCCAGTTTTTCATGTCTCAATGCTTCAGAAATGCATAGGTGGCCCATCCCGTATCACTTCTATTTAGGATGTGTTGGTTATAGAAAATCTTACCTATAAAGAGGTACCTATTGTTTTTTTGTATCTTCAAGTTAAGAAGTTAAGGACTAAAGAAATAGCTCCAGTGAAGGTACTTTGGAGAAAGCACCAAGTAGAGTAGATAACTTAGGAGGTTGAGGACGCGATGAAATCAAAATACCCTCACTTATTTGAAACTAAAGATGATGCCCAACATGCAGAATTGAAACACTAATAGGTATGTGTGATTGAATACTTAGTGTGTGGTTAAAGGTTTATTTATATAAAGGTTTATACATGGTTAAGCTACCCAGTTGTTCTAACATTCGAGGACAAATGTTCCTAAGAGAGGGAGGGTGTAACACCCCCACATTTTACATGTACTAATGGTGTGTGAATGAATCATGATATAGTTTGGTCAAATAAGCATCAATTCTTGAAAGAGCTCGAATCTCGTGTTATTGGGCGATATGACCGTCTAACGCTTAAGAGAGTCGAGTGTATATGTGTTTTGTGTTAAATTGAGGATATCACAGCCCTAAAGAAAGTAAGAGAATTAAGGTGTTTGTATGAATTAATAATCTAGTAGGTGAGTCACCTACTTTAGTTTTTTATGATATTAGACTTCTTAGAGGTGTTGTATTGCTGATAATGCTAATCTTATTGCCTAATATGCTATAGATAAATATTTGAGGGAAAAGTAGCCACTCCAAGATAGTAACGAGGTCATACAACAAGGTATGTAAGGCTACTTGATTTCGTATCATTTGGCATGAAACATAGAGTCCTCCTTGGTACAATAAGACATTCACTAAATCCGACACAACAACTAATTGTGTCTCAATTTTTCTTTACATGTTCATATATTTCCATACATAATCAGCTTCGAATCTACATCCGTACGTGGGTACCAAGTCACATGAATTCTGGTTGCTAAGTAAAGTTCATGAGCTATTTCATCTCATACGCATTACATTAGTTATGTAACATACTCTCTTTATTGCCATATTGTCTTGTATGATTATCTACATATCATTTGTTATATATACAACTTTAAAGCTCTCATATTGTGACCACCAAAAAAATCATCTCAAAAGTAATTAAAAGATAAAGTTTATAGTTATTGATGGGTGGTAGCCCGAGGGGTGGAAGCATCACCTAGCCAGGGATGATCCTATCATGGGTGGTAAACCGAGGGGTTAAGGAAGAACCTACCCAGGGCTGATCTCAATATAGTTTTACCACTAATCAGCCGGTCATTTTGTATGATATGATGTGCACAGATTATATAGTAAAGGTAAAGTAATATAAAGAACATAAAGTATACAATCCCAATATATATTCAAAGGTGGTCTCTTATTCCACACCAGTGCATAGTTTCATATAAAGTTGTTACTTCATATATATTATTTCTTGCCTTACATACTCAGTACAATATCTTGTACAGACGTTCCTTACGGGGTACCTGCATTTCATGTTGCAGGTACAGGCACTAGTAGATCTCCCCAGTAGAGTCCAGGATATCCAGCTGCTGATACCAAGCTCTAGGTTGTTCCGAAGCTTTATGTGTTTCTGAAGCTTATATGTTTGTGTTGTACATTTAATAGAGGTGGGGCCTGTCCTAAACCTTATTCAATACTTTCTCTTATCTAGAGGGTTTGTAGACTATGTAAATTAAAATGTGGTCATGTCTCGTGCTTTCAACACCATGGCCCCAATGGCCTAGTCACATGCATTTCCTTTTGGCTGTATCCCATGTACTTGCATAAAGGCATGTTAAATTATATAAATTCATTATAAAATGTATAGAAAGTGCATAGATATAGGTTGGTTCTCCCAAGCCTTATTGGCAACGGGTGTCGGTCCCCCCTAATGGGACTTAAGGCGTGACAGTAATTTAGATTCAATCAAAAATCATCAATATAATACGAAATTCAAGTAAAAACATAAATACATCCATATTTAAAATTATATATAAATCAGCCATGCTCAAAACAAGCCTTGAAAAGGGACATGCATTTTCATAATTTCATACAATCAATGTAATTTATCATATTACATTTTAAATCATCTTAAAATCAGTAAATAAACATAAATCATACGTTAATTGATTTTAAGGAATCACACTATTTAAAACCCAATTTAATGTAGCGAAAAATTCATAAAAAATTCTAGAAAAGTTTTGGGTCTCCTTGGTTGAAATGAACCAAAGATCAAACTCGCATACCTGGACCGAATGACGGATTCCCAAGAGAAATTTGAAGAAGAATGGTGTTTGTCTTGATCCTAAAGCTTAAATTCCACAAGAGTTTTTGAGAGGAAATTTTAGAGAGTTTAGAATGTGAGGAGTGAATTTTGAATGTTAGGAATAGTGTTTAGGTCATTTGGAGGTCTTAAGATAGCTTAGGAAGTAGTAAAAGACCATTAGGGGAAGGGACAAGTATAAAAATACCATTAATAAAGAAAAGCTTATATTCCTTTTCAGGGTTCATGAAGAAGTCTCATTGTCTGTACAATGTTTTTCGGACCATGACATCCTCCCATATAGCTTCACTTAGGCAAATTTCAGAAAACACTACACAGATGGGCTTTACCAAAATGGGCATAACGTCTTCATACAAACTGTAAATGAGGTGAGACAGGATGCATTGGAAAGCTAATTAAAAGATCTTTAATGTGATATATCATGGGCCACACAGTTCATTTTATTCAAGACATATGAACATTTATAGTTGACCCTTTCATCGGTTCTTATGAAAACTTAGCCCATGGAATTCCTTTGACCTTGGCTTGATGTAGGAGACCCATGATAGCCTTAAACAACACAAAAAAGATGGTATTAAGTACTTGGAAGTTAAATCAGCTTGATATTAAAGATCTCATACTTAGAAAAGTTTACTAAATGTCTCCACGGAAGGGCCATGAAACGACCCCCAAAAAGTGCCCGAAAACGTGCCTTAGAAGTGCTCAGAATCTTGTTTTCTATATATATGAAAATTCATTAGTTAATTCAAAAACTTGACTTCATATTCTTGTTCAAGGGGTCACTTGAGTAGGAAATAGGTCAAACCCGAATTTTAGAGCCATCGTATAAAAATTCAAAAATCACGAAATATGCTATTTAGGAGGGTCATGTTTTAAGGGGCATATCTCTTAGCAGACAAAGAACTAGGTAGCTCACAATCTATCCACTGAAATACCTTTGAATTAGCTTTCCAATGCACTTTGTTTTACCTCATTCTGAGTTTGAATGAAGGATTTATGCCCATTTTGTAAAACTCATTCGTTCAGAAAATGCTTAATCCAATGGGGTTTGCGATGTGCCCCTACGTTTTTAGTGCCTGTTTTCATGTTTTTTTGCCCAAGCTCACAAAAGGTTTCACCCTTGGAAATACATATACTTACCCTTATTACACCCTCATATAATCCTAAACATTCCCCAAAACTAACTCAAACATTTAAGACTCATATTTCATTCTAAATTCAAGTCCTAAACTCAAGACCAATCTCAAGGATTTCTTCAAGGATCTCACGTAAGCTCCAAATCTCCATTAAAGTCTTCTTCAAGAACTTCACAAAAGCTAAGGTATGCGGTGTTTGACCATTAGTTCCTTCCACCAAAGGCGCCTAAACCCTCTTTTACTTAATAATGCATGATTTAAAGTTGATTTTCCATGTGGGTTTTGAATATGATAAATTTACTGCACAATAATTTTAATATATAATGTATTGTTGTCTAAGCATATTTTGAACTACTAATCTTGGATTTAATGTTGGAATTGATGAGGGGTTTTGATATTAATGTCTTGGAGGTGTTGCAAGGTGTTGATAAAGGTTTTACCACTGATTTTTCTACATGATTTCATCTCTAAATTGCATGCTCTTTGACCCCCATTACACACACTCAAGGTGATTGATAAAATGTCTGGTTACGGTTTCTTGAGGAATTGAAGGTCCAAAGAATGAGATATGACATGAATGATGTTATGATGATGAAATGAGCTTATGTATATGCTTATTCCTACATGAGATATTGCATTAGAGCCTATGATGAATCATATATAAAGTGTTGCATAGACCATGCCTAATCGGGGGGAAAAGAACCCGGGTAACCATGCGAGGGCTTTATACTTCGTTACCATGGATATTTAGGGTGTGACCATCATCAACCATGCAAGGGGTTTATACCACGTCACCATTGATGGCGGGGTACGACTACCATAAATCATGCGAGGGGTTTATACTTCATCACCATGGATGATAAACATCAACCACCAAGGGCTTTATACCTTGGAGAGCTTTCTTGGCCTTATTCTTCAGATATGACATTCTATATGAGCATGATATACTTAAGCATTGATCATACATGTCATCTTGCTATAATATGCCTATTGTCTATCGTCTTGCATTTTAGATTATGATGCCTATCTCTTGTTGCATTGCATCACGCATACTTAGTACATTCAAATGTACTAACACATACTCTTGCCTGCATGATATCACAATGTAGGGACTGGTGTTCCTATTGAATCTTCTTGTAGCTAGAAGGATTCTTCAAGTTAGCCTTTGGTGAGTCCTCCATTTCGAGGACAAGGACAATTCTCTTACATTATGTATTAAGATTCTCTTTACTTTAGCATGTACTTGTGACTAAGAGGGTGAGCCTGGTTATATGTATTGCCTCCCCTGCTGCCATTATCTGTGTATTAGAGGTGTTATTGGACATAGCTATGTATTTATGCTATGAATTGATTCTATTACCTCTTGACTCTACGTTATGACAAGGTTCCCCTTAGTCCATTTTGCCTCTATTTCCATTCTTCAATGTCATTTAATTGTTTTCGCGACTAAGGATGTGTAATGATATGCTATGAGGCTTGTTTGGGGTTTGTTCGAGCTCCCCATTCATTGGTTACATCTAGGCCCCACGCTTGGGTCATGACAATGATGGTATCAGAGCACTAGGTTGATAGATTCTTGGATTCCAACACACTGCATCAATTAGACTCTTATTCATCATTGTGTTGTGCACCATAACTATGAGTAGAGGCCGTGACATGTTTTAGGAAATGTTTCTTCCCTTCTCATGGTCTATGTCATGCTTTAGAAATGAGATAGGGCTTTCCCCTCTAACAAATATTCTTTGCTCTTTTAGTTGATCATGTTGGTTCAAGGAGGACGGTGAAGGAAGGTAAGTAGAAGGTTTTGATTTAAATGGATCCGAGTTTCACTAATTCTTCTCTGTAGTTTTGGTTGATGGTGGGACTTCTTATGTGTCCAAGTGATTGTGTGGATTTTTGATGTCTATTCTATTTGTAGGGTATATCTTGCTAGAAATTTCATAGATGTTGATCCATTTTGTATTGCATTAGGTCTTACCTTGTGGCTTGTTGGAGTTGGTGTGGTGGTTGTGTTGTTATACTAGGGACGGAATGGTTCCTTGTATGTTGTGTCTTCATGGATGGTAGGTCCTGTAGAATTATATCCCTATCCCTTAATGAACTCGTCCTTGAGTGGAAGAGTCATGATGTGGTGGTCAAGTGATAGGAAGAGGGATAGGTCCATTTCATGTCTTAATGTACAATTGATCTCTAAAGGGTTGCATTTATCATCTTGTGAGAATTAGAGGTGTTGAACCTAAGTTGTTTTGTTTATAGAATTGTTAGTGGTAGATGAGGCCTTGAATGTCCCTTTCCGCTACTTTGAATTTGGGGTGGTGTATTTTGTGTCGACTAGTACGCCTATTATGCCTATAAGTCTCATGAACACCCGATAAAAATTTGTTCATCCTTGACCTTGGCTCGCAAAACTAATTGTGGGGAATACTTTGATAGTTGGTTGAACTTAAGGGAATACTTCCTCACAGTCATAGAACCTTGCTTTAGATTAATAAATTCCATCATCATCGCCTCCATAGTCTCAATAGGAAATAACTAGTTAAGAAATGCTGCTTTGAATTCCTCCCGAAGGATAGCATCACCATTACCCTTCTCCATCTTCCATTGAGTGAACCATATTTGAGCCACTCCTTTGAGTTGGCAGGCCGCCAACTCTACTTTTTACTCCAGATTAACCCCCATTACGAACAACACCTTATACACCCTATCAATGTTCGATTCTTCTTCAAGGCATAATATTGAGAATGCTCATTCAATGAGCATTCTCAATCGAAATTGTTAAAGATCCTCATCCACCATGGACCCATGGAACTTCGGCGGATTCATACTAGTAACATCCCTCACCCTTGAGGCCAGAGTAGGAACATGAGGGGCTTAGGCCCCTTAGTTGATTTGATTAGTCATGGCATGGGCCAACATGATAATAGCATCCTGCAACTCTTCATGGGCCACTCCCCCATCTTAAGGAGCTTAAGGAGTGGGAGGGGCTGGTTGCTCCTCGGGAGTATGGGCTCCTCTTCCTTTTGGACTAAGCATCATCTAGAATAGCAAAGAACATTCATTAGAGGAAGAGACTTACCTTACCTCGAAAACATGAAATAGATCACAAAGAAGGAAAATATTTTCTAAAAAGCCTCATACCTCTTACTCATAATCGTGGTGTACTTCACAACCATGAATAAGACTCTAATCAACATGGTATGTTGGATTCTGAGGACCATAAATGACTTAGTGCCCTGATACCAAGTTCATCACGACCCAAGCCTAGGGTCTAGACGTGACACGGGGAATGGGGAACCTTAAGGAACCCCAAACAAGTCTCTTAGCATATCAATCACACATACTTGGTCGCTGAAGCAAAACATCAAAAACTATATACATAAAGAAGGGATACGGTACTAAGGGAAGTCTTGGATAATCATTAAACATTGAAGAGTCAAGTTCATATCATGATTACATCAATTGTTCCAACAACACCTCTAACATAGATTGGGCGAGGTCCAAGAAACATTTTGGGCTCACCCACTTAGTATAAAATATTCAACATAAAAAGATAAAAAAAAAAAGCGAGAGTAGCATAGCTAGTCTCCCCGAACTTGAGGACTCACCAAATCTTATCTTCAAGATGCCAAAACTAACCACGTGGAGGATGATCAAGAGGAGCTCTTGTCCTTTATATGGTGATATCATGTAGACATAATGTATGCATTAGTACATTTGAATGTGCTAAGTATATAGGATGCAATGCAACAAAACATAAGCTAATATAATCAAAATGCATAATCATAGTCAATAGATAACATAATCTCAATATGGCATGCATGATCAAGGCTTAAAGTAAAACATACTATTAAATCATTCAACTTGTATAAATCATAGAATATATGTGGGAAAAGACTTCTACCGATAAATAATAAGACCAAGCGAGCTACAATTTGGAATCTCGATGACTACCCTTTATCGGGAAATAGGTGGTTATTTGTCGAGGCAAACCATACTTCAAACTTATGGGAACAGGACCTAATTTCGTATGAAGTTACCCTTCTTACAGGAATAAGACCCATTTCGAAAAGGATTTCAGGGGGAACTTTGCCTTATGGGAACATGACCTATTTCGGGAAGAATTCCAAGAGAGAGTACATTAAATAGATCCATTGATAAAGCATGGGTAAAGTATACTCCTACATTGCACATAGTTCAAGGAAAGAGAGTAAACCCTCCATCCATCTTTTCTAGGCTTAATCTTGTAGAACAATTGAAATAATCACATTTTAGCAATTTGTAAGAAACAAGGAAATATGACATGAGTTGCTCCAAAACATCTTTGTCCTCTAATGGTTAGCCTAAATTTAATATATAAGAATAAATCATCATCAAACATTACCCTTGCATTAACATGAAATGTCTCACAAGAGGTAAAATCTATCATGACCGAAGCCTAGGGCCTAGAAGTGACACGGCGAATAGAGAACCCGAAAGAACCCCAAACAAGTCTCTTAACTTGTCATTACACTTCATTGATCGTGGAAGCAAATAAATGAGAATAAGAGTAAGAATAAGGGCAAAGGGACTAACGGTAAAGTTTGCATAAACATCATAATCAAGAAACAAGAATCAAAGCTCATATCATAGGTGTAAATCATGTCCAACAAACACCTCGAATACATAGATTAGAACGGGGGCAGAGACAAAGCAACTGGGCTCACCTTCATAGTCAAAATAGAACAAAAAGAAGAATATCTCATACGTAACAAGAGCAACATAGACTAAGGTCTGGAAGTGGAGGACTCGCCAATAAGATTGAGTAGTACCGATCAAGCCATGTGGAGGAGGAGGATGATCAACTTGGGCACCGGTTCCTTCATAGTGATATCATGTAGGCAACAATATACGTTAGTACTTTTGAGTGTACTAAGTATATAGGATACAATGCAACAAGGGATAGGCACCATAATCAAAATGCATAACAACAGGCAATAGGCATAATGTAACAATAAGACATGTATGATTGATGCATAAGTGAAACATGATTAGGTAATTCATGCTCATATAAGATATCATATGTGTAGAAAAGACCAAGCTAGATTTCAAAAGTACAAACCCTTTGGTATGTTGGTGATGATATCACCCATCACCCTGGTGTGTGAGGTACAACCCACTTATCTAGATTTGTGAATATTGGACTTATCACCCTGGTGTGTGAGGTACAAACCCCTCATTTAGGTTAGTGGCAATCTCACTTTCCATCCTGGTGTTTGAGATACTAACCCCTCAACTAGGTTATCCGGGCTCTTAGTCCCCCCGTACCGGATATGGTCTATTGGAACACTTTATGTAGATTATATTATATGCATAAGCTCATTTCATCATCATAACATCATTGATATTACATCTCATGCTTTGGACATTCAATTCCTCAAGAAACCAGTGTGTAATGCTAGTATAAAACCATGGAATATAGAGATGAAATCATGCAAGAAAATTCATTGTAAAACCATAAATCAACACCATGCAGCACCTTCAAGCAATATATACCAAAAGCCCTCATCAAATCTTACATTACATCCATGATTTATAGCTCAAAACAGTCACACCTTTACACAACCGCAACATAGGTCATAGACATGTTTAGACTAGTAAACTAATTAGCGAAATGAACTTCAATTCATGAAAATGGAGAAAAAAGGAGATTAGAGTACCATAGATGGAAGGATCTAATGGCTTAAACCTACATATCTTAGCTTTGAGGAAGCTCTTGATGAGGATTGAAAATGGAGGCTTCAAGCTTGAAGAAATCCTTAGTTCCGGATGAAGGTTTTGAGACTTGAATTTGGGAGTGAAAAATATGGACAAGTGTTTGAGAGGATATTGGGGAATGTTTAGGATGATATGAGGGTGAAATATGACTAAGTATAGGTAAAAGTACGTTTACAAACTCTTAGGCCCAAGTCCCAAAAGCCTTGGATCGAGATAAAAATCACTGGCAACAAAATATATTAGTCCATGTCTGGTCATCGAGTTAGACCTATCGTAGAGGCAAAATTAATGCATGTCCACAACAGCTGCGCATCGCAACACTGATTTTGGATAAGAAAAATTAAGAAAAGTGTAACTGCTAAGCATTTTCTCTTAAATTGTGCTTAGACACCTTCCCCCTAATTTTGACCCCCTAAACAAGAATACAAAGTCAAATTTTTGATATCACGCACAGATTTTGAGATATATAGAATATACAAATCAGGGCATTCTGAGGAACATATTCGGACACTTTTTGTGGTCATTTCAACGTCTCCCCATTGGGAATATTCATCCCCGAATGTAAAAGAGACGTACATCACAAGAGTGATCATAAACAAATCATCTCCAAAAAGAATGCATTATTGCATTTAAAACACCATTTTCAAAATCTCATCATAACAATAAAATCGTCATAAATTTTCTAACTTAAACATGAATGCATATGAATGACGTTAGGTCTAAAATATAAGACTTGAAATCACATAGAGGACTTAGGATTTGTAGCTTAGGTTTAAGTTGAGTGGAGAGATAAGGATACTTCTTTTCAATATCCGCTTCGGCCTCCCAAGTAGCACTTTTGATCTGTTGGTTCCTCCAAAAGACCTTAATGGATGCCACCTCCTTGTTCCTCAATCTTTTCACTTGCCCATCCAAATTCTGAATCAGAACTCCTTCATAAGTCAATTTATCCTCAGCAACACCCTCAACATCAAGAGGCATAATAGCATTCGGATCACCAGCACACTTTCTCAATACAGAGACATAGAACACTGGATGAACCAAATTCATTTCACTGGGCAACTTCAACTCATAGGCTATCTTGCCAACCCTCTTTATCACCTCATAAGGACCAATATATCTCGGACTCAACTTCCCCTTTTTACCAAAATGGACCACACCTTTCATTGGAGAAACTTTCAAATAAACCCAATCACCCACTTTGAATTTAAGGTCTCTTCTTCTCACAGCGACATAGGATTTTTGACGACTTTGGGCTATTTTCAACCTTTCCCTAACCATCTAACCTTCTCAAGAGCCTCCATACCAGATTCGGTCCCAATAAAGCCACCTCTCCAGCCTCAAACCAACCATCCGGTGATCGACAAGGTCTCCCAAAAAAAGCCTCAAAATGAGTGTTATAGCAAAACTCAATCAAAGGGAGATGGTCATCCTAACTACCCTGAAGATCCAACACACAAGCCCTAAGCATATCCTCAAGTGTTTGAATGGTTCTTTTGGCATGGCCATCCGCTTGAGGGTGAAAAGCCGTACTAAGGTGAACTTTTGTACAAAGGCCCCTTTGAAAAGACTTCCAAAAGTGTGAAGTGAATTGTGCACCGTGATCCGATATGATGGACAAAGGAACCCCATATAACCTCACTAACTCATTGATGTAAAATCTTGCATACTCTTCACCCCCATATGTGGTCTTAACGCATAGAAAGTGAGTCATTTTGTCATCCTATCTACCATAACCCAAATGGAATCAAAACCTTTGCTAGTTTTAGGCAACCTAACCACAAAGTCCATATTACTCACCTCCTACTTCCAAGTGGGAATCTCTATGTCTTGGGTTCAGCCACCTGACCTTTGATGTTCGGCTTTGACTTGTTGACAACTATGGTAACTGGAAATGACTTTTGCAATGTCCCTCGTCATGCCTCCCCAAAAATACACATCTCTCAAGTCCCTATATATTTTGGTGGAACCGGGGTGGATAGAATAAGAAGAATTATGGGCCTCATCAATAATCTTCTTCATCAAACCATCAACAAAAAGCACACACAACCTAACTTGGTACTTAAGGGCCCCATCTCCTCCTTAAGAGAAAACCTCTACTTCTCCCTCTTTCGCCAAGGCCTTCAATTCAAGCAAAGAGGAGAAAATATCTTGTTTTGCTATCACTTCATCAACCAATGAAGATTTAGACCTATCAATAATAAAAATACCATCACCCACTTCTTCAAACCTAACCCCCAATCTAGCCCATCAGTGCAGCTCCCTAGCCATCTCCTTACCACTACCATCAACTTAAGTTAGGCTACCAATGCACAACTAACTCAGAGCATCCATAACAATATTTTCCTTATCGGATGGTAATGAACACTCATGTCATAGTCTTTAAGAAGTTCTAAACATCTCTTTTTCCTCAAGCTGATATATTTTTGAGTGAAGACATATTAGAGGCTCTTATGATTGGTGAACATATCAACATGCACGCCATGCAAATAGTAACGCCAACTCATTAATGAAAACACAACGGTGGCTAACTGTAGATCTTGGGTAGGGTAGTTCCTTTCAAGTACCTTGAGTTTTCTAGAAGCATAAGCTTTGACCTAACCAATTTACATCAACATACAACCCAAACTAACCCGGGAAGCATCACAATACACCACAAATCCCTTAAGCCCATCCGATAGTGACAATACAGGAGCGAACACAAGCTTGTCTTTAAATGTTTGGAAGCTCCTTTCACACTCATCGATCCACACAAACTTAACCTTCTTTTGAGTCAATTTTGTCATGGGGAAGCAATGGAGGAGAACCCATTCACAAACCTTCTACAATAACCCACTAGGCCCAAGAAGCTCCTAATATCCAATGGGGCCAATGGTCTAGGCCAATTTCCAATAATGTTAGTATTCTTAAGGTCCACCTTAATACTATCCCATGACACCATATGGCCTAAGAGTGCAACCTCCTTCAATCAAAATTTACACTATTCATATTTGGCATACAATTTCTCCTCCCTTGATCTTTGCCACACAACCCTCAAATGCTACATATGCTCCTCCCTACTATGTGAATAGATTAATATATCATCAATGAAGAGCACAACAAAGGTATCAAGGTAAGGTTTGAAGACCATATTCATTAGGTCTATGAAGATGGCCGGTGCATTGGTCAATCCAAAAGATATCACCACAAACTCATAATGCTCATATCTAATCTGAAAGGCCATTGTGGGAATATCACACTCCCTCACCCTCACTTGATGATACTCGAACCGAAGATCAATCTTAGAGAAAAAGATAGCCCCTTGCAATTGGTCAAACAAGTCATCAATTCTTGGAAGAGGATAATTTATTCTTCATAGTGACCCTATTGAGTGGCCGGTAGTCAATGCACATTTTAAGTGACCCATCCTTCTTCTTCACAAACAACACGGAGCATCCTAAGGTGATTGGCTAGGTCTAATAAATCCCTTCTCCAACAAATCTTTCAATTGTTCCTTTAACTCCTTCAACTTTGTCGGGGTCATACCATAAGGGGGAATAGAAATGGGTTGAGTATCGGGAAGGAGATCTATGGAAAAAATCTATCTCCCTTTCAAGAGGGACACTAGGAATGTCATTTGGGAATACATCAAGGAACTCATTTACAACCTGGAGCCGACACTATAGAAGGGACTTTAGACTTCACATCCCTAACCCTCACAATATAGTATGGACACCTCTTAGAGATCAACTTACGGGCTTTAATGCAAGGAATGAATCTACCCTTGGCCACCACATCTAGACTTTCCCAATGAAGGATGGGTTCGTTTGGAAATTAGAATTTGACACTACGGGTTCTACAATCAATAGAAGCATAGTAGGCATGCAACCATTCCATCCCAAGAATGACATCAAAATCTACCATGTCTAATTTAACAAGATTACAAGGCAGGAACTTATGCAAAATACAAATAGGAAAACTTTTATAAACTTTCCTATCAACAATAGAGGCACCAATAGGAGTAGGCACTTTATTTAACTCATGCAACAACTTGGGGTCAACATGGAAATTTTTAGCAATAAAAGAGGTAACAAAGGAAAAAGTGGCACTCGGATCAATGAAAAATATACATCAATGTCAAAAATTTGCAACATATATGTAACAACATCGGGAACCTCACCAACCCCTTGCCTCCCATGAGAGCATAATACCGATTATGCCTTAGGGCAACACCTTGAGGACTACCTCTACCTAATGGAACTGCATTTGCACCCTGGCCATTGCCACAGTTTCTTCGACAATCTATCTGTCATGACTCAAGCATACGGCCTAGACATTACCGGCTTATGGAGAAATCGAAGGAACCCCAAATAAGCCTCATATCATATCATCACACATCCTTGGTCGCAGAAGTAAAATAAATCAACATAAGAAACATAAACAAGGGGAATTGGGACTAAAGGAGAGAGCCTTATATTTAAATAGCTTGAATGTCATAAGTAAGTCAAAGCTCAAGCATAATACATAACATGTCCGACAACACCTCTGACACAAAACCTAGTGGGGGCCAATAAAAGCAACCGGGCTCACCCTCATAGTCAAGTATACAAAAAGGAAAGGTAGTCTTCATTACATAGCATAAGAACATAGATATTTCCCTTAGTCGTGAGGGCTCACCCACAAGCTTGAATGAAAGCACTAGCCATGTGGAGGAGGAGGATGACCAAATGGAGCTCCGGTTCTTACATGGTGATATCATGTAGGCATAGAGTATGCGTTAGTATGTTTGAATGTAGTAAGCATGTAGGATGCAATGCAACAAGAGAAAGGCAACATGATCAAAATGCATGACATAGACCATAGATAGCACAACAATGATTTTTTCATGTATGAATTGTTCTTGAAGTAAAATCATGCTTATATAAAACATTGAGAGACCATCCTTTGGTTAATGGGCTTACCATCTCCCATCCTAGGTGATTGAGGTATCAACCCCCCCACAATTTTGTTATTAGCATACACCACCTACCTCTGAGCTGATTGAGGAATCAACCCTACAATTTGATCAATGAGGTATCAACCACTCAATTTGGTTATTGAGGTATCAACCCCTCAATTTGGTCAATGAGGTATCAACCCCTCAATTTGGTTAATGAGGTATCAACCCTCGATTTGGTTAATGAGGAATCAACCCCTCAGTTTATTTATTGTCAATTCAACACTAGATAGAGAAATACCATATTCATACTTTCTTTCTATTATCATCATAACATCATATACATACTCTTCTTTAATCATTATGCATACTTTTCATGAAATCAACATATATTCATCCTTATCTCATCAAAATAGAGTCATTTATAACATAACAGAAACATTAGACCTTCAATTCCTTAAGAAAACCTAGCTGGACATTTTATCAAACACTTGGCGGGTATGTAATGATGGTAAAAGACCATGCAATTTAGAGATGAAATCAAGCAAGAAAATCAGTAGTAAAACTATCAATCAACACCTTGCAACACCCCTAATACATTCACATCAAAATTCCTCATCAAATCCAACATAAAGGCCAAGATTTAGAGCTCAAAACATGCTAACAACCATACTTTCATGAACTAAAATCACTATACGGTAAATTTCTCAATATACAAGATTCACATGTAAATTCAACTATAAATCATGTATTATTAAGTAAAAGAGTGTTTAGGCACCATGGGTGAAAGGACCCAGTGGGTCAACACCACATACCTTGACCTTGGAGAACCTTTGAAGAAAATTGGATATGGAGACTTGAATCTTGAATGAGATCCTGAATGAAATCCTTAAGATTGGTCTTGAGTTTGGGACTTGAATTTAGGGTGAAATATGAGTCTAAATGTTTGAGTTAGTATTGGGGAATGTTTAGGATGATATGAGGGTGAAATAAGGCTAGTATATATATTTTCAAATGTGGGAACCCTTAGGCACAACACTTATAAGTCTTGGACCAAAAAAATTAAAACAGGCACCAAAAAACACAGGGACGCGTCGCGGAGGTGACGTGAAAACCCCATTGGAATCAGCATTTTCTACACGAATGAGTTTTACGAAAATGGGCATAAATCCTTCATTCAAACTTGAAATGAGTTGAACGAAGTGCATCAAAAGGAAAATTCAAGGGCTTTGGTTGGGTAGATCGTGAGCCACCTATTTTTTTGTGTGCTAAGAGAGTTGTGCCTTCAAAGTTGACCCTCCTAAATAGCGTTCTTTGCAATTTTTTAATTTTGATACGGTTTCTCTAAAATTTTTATTAGACCCATTCCCTACTCAATTTGACCCCTAAACAAGAATACGATGTTGAATTTTCAAAATAATGAATGGATTTTTAGATATATGAAAATTACGATTCTGGCCACTTCCAAAGCACATTTTCGGGCACTTTGTGGGGTCATTTAAATATCCCCCCTAGGAACATTCATCCCCGAATGTAAAAGAAATGTACATGAAAAAGAGTAATCATAAAAAATCAGCCCCAACAAGAATTCAACATTATGTTTAAAATAACATTTTCAAAATTTCTGCATAAGTGTAAAATCATCATAAACTTGCGAATTAAACATAAATGCATATGAATGATATAGGGGCTGAAATGCAAGACTTGAATCATAAAAAGGACTTGATGTGTTATCATGAGCTTGAATAGAATGAAAGTGATATGGATATTGCTTCTCCATGCCCGCTTTGGCTAATTGAGAGAGACATAGAAATAGATGACTCTTCCCAAAGAGTCTTGAAGAACACTACATTATTATCAATTAACTTCTCCACTCATCCATCCAACACCCGACCAGGACCTTCTCTTAAGCCAACTTATCCTCCTTAACACCCGCAACCTCAAAGTGTTTTATACACTAAAGTCACCAACACATCACATCTACCTAGAAGCATGAAGAACCGGACGAACCATATCTATATCCATAGGCAAATCCCAAACTTATGCGACCTTACTAACCCCCCTCTACACTTTATAAGGACTCATAATCCTCAACTCAATTGTCAATCATAAATACACTTCTTCCACTTGTTACTATGAACTACCATCTCCCTCTTAGGAGACAACCTCCACTCTATCATTCTCTCACCCAAAACTTCAAATTCTAATACGACGCAGTCAAGGCCTTGCTTAATCTAGACCTCTTAACCCAAGAAGATTTGGAAACATCAAGAACACTATAATACCATTCTCAACTTCCCTTAACCTAACTTCCAATCTAACCAAACGATGGACCCCACTAGTCTCCTCTTTGCCACTATCAACATCACATGTTAGGCTACCTAGCGCACCTTTTGCAACATTAGCCTTACCAAGGAAAAATAATGCACACTCATTCATAATACTTAAAGAATTCTAACCACCTTCTTGCTATCGACAATACACACCTATCATGCTTAGGAAGCAATCTCTTATCCCCCAAGACATGCAACACTACCCCAACTGATTCACAAGCTCTAAATAAATTAATACTTAATTTCTAGGGACCACCGCAACATACCAAGGTAGGGTTTTAAGACCCTATTCATGAAACCCATAAAAAAAACATTGCATAAGCCAACCAAACAACTCCAACAATATTCAAAATCCTTACTCCTAGTCCAAAAAGGATACTTAGGGATGTCACATATTTCATCCTATCTTGGAGACAAAACCCGACACAAAGATCAATCATAGAGAAGCGACTAACCCATCGTAATTGACCAAATAGATTTTCTATCCTTACCTATCATATTACAACCTTATGGGTTCTACACTCATTTGAAACATGCTATGCAATTTATCCAAACTACACATAGACCTCCAAGACTGAGCTAAGTTAAACTAAGATCACAAGACAAGATTCCTATGCAATAAGAACATGGGGCAACCCTTAGAGATCAATCGAAACTTAAGACAAGAATGGACCTACCTCTCTTTCCACTACCTGCCAACCTTCCACTCAAAGACGATTTCATTAGAGATTTGGAACCTAACCTTACGGGCCCTACAAATAATGAAGACATGCCACTAATCCACCTTAAGTAAGACATCAAAACCACCACACCTAATTCTACCAAAGCACAAGACAAGTCCTAAAGAAATAAGGTCATGAAATAAACCCCAAAAGCCTGACCCATCAACCATAGAACAACCAATGGAATAAACACCAACAATCCCACACAACAACTCGAAACACACAAGGAACCCACTAGCAACTATAAGAGCAATGGAAGAAATAGTGACACATCAAACCTATCAATGCATACACATCTAAGTCAAAGGACACTTCAACTTACTAGTGGAAACATTAGGTGCCTCAATTTCCCTTTGCCTTCCTTAGAGAGCATAGAACCAGTTGTGGCTTGGGGCACCACCTTGAGGATGAACTTTTTCACTCTTACCTCGATTACGAGGACAATCCTTCCTCTTATGCCCCTCCTCACCACAATGGAAACAAGCATTGGTTCCTTTTAATCATGGGTCTCTATGAACCTTACAATATGTTGGATACATAACATCATCAATATCCTGGGGACTTTGGAACTTCCCTTCGAAATGGGCTCTTTTGGCCTCTTTACCCCTCTTTTACTCATCTTTTCTTCCTCCAATTACTTGGCACAAGTCATAAATTGAGATAAGTCCATGTCACTAATTAGCAAGGCGGACCGGTATTCTTCACACACCAAGTCGAAGACTCCCATAACAAACTTATGCATCCAAGATCTAGGGTCGGCCACCAAATAAGGAGCATATTTCGAAAGTGGGGTGAAATTGAAGGCATACTCCATCACACTCACAGCACCTTGCTTCATGTTCATGAACTCCACCAACTTAGCCTTCCTAAGCTCAAGTGGGAAGAACCTATTAAGAAAAGCCACTTTGAACTCCTCCCATAGAGCCACATTACCATTTCCCTTCTCACGCTTCCATTGGTCATACCATATTCGTGCTACCATTTGAGTTGGTAAGCCGCCAACTCCAACTTTTTATTCCGCCCAACACCCATGATAGTCAAAATCTTGTAGACCTTATCAATGATCCCTTGTGAATCTTGATCTACCTTTGACCCATGGAACACCAGAGGGTTCATCCTCATGAAATCCTTTACCCTAGCTCCCAGGATAGTAGCATGAGGTTCTTGATCCCCATGGTTGACTTGGTTGGCCACAACTTGGGAAATCATAGTGAGAACATCCCAGAACTCACCATTGGTAGGTTGCTCCTCAAGATTTTGAGGCCTTCTTTCTCGAGTATTAGAAAATATCTAGTATAGCAGAGAACAATCATTAGGGGGAAACTTACTTCAACTCTAAGCACGACTTAGAACATGAAGAAATGAAACTCTTCCTAAAACGTCTCATAGCCTCCTACTCATAGTTGTGGTGTACAACACAACCATTAATAAGACTCTAATCAACGCGGTGTATTGGACTCCGAGGATCTATCAACGTAGTGCTCTGATACCATCTTCATCACAACTCAAGCCTAAGGCCTAGAGTAATCGGAAAATGGGGAACCCGAAGGAGCCCAAAACAAGCCTCAAAGTATATTATCACACATCCTTGGTCGTGGAAGCAAAATAAATCAACATAAGAAACATAATACATAACATGTCCAAGCTCAATCATAACACATAACATGTCCAACAACACCTCTAACATAAAACTTAGCAAGGGCCAAAATAAGTAACCAAGCTCATGCTCATAATCAAGTATAAAAAAAGAAAAGGTAGTCTTCATTACATAGCAAAAGAACATAGATATTTCCCTTTGTCGTGAGGACTCACCCACTAGCTTGAATGGAAGCCACTAGCCACATAGATGAGGATGATGGCCAAATGGAGCTCCGGTTCCTTTATGGTAATATCCTGTTGGCATAGAGTATGCGTTAGTACGTTTGAATGCATTAAGTATTTAGGATACAATGCAATAAAGAAAGAAAACATGATCAAAATGCATAACATAGACCATAGATAGCATAACAACAATATGTCATGTATGAATTGTGCTTGAAGTAAAATCATGCTTATATAAAACATAGAATGTTTGTAGAAAGATACCATCCTTTGGTCATAGGCTCACCACCTCCCATCCTAGTTGATTGAGGTATCAACCCCCTCAATTTGGCTATTAGCATAATCCACCCACCTCTAAGGCAATTGAGGTATCAACCCCCACAATTTGGTCAATGAGGTATCAACCCCTCAATTTGGTTATTGAGGCATCAACCACTCAATTTGGTCAACGAGGTATCAACCACTATATTTGCTTAATGAGGTACCAATCCCTCAATTTGCTTAATGAGGTATCAACCCCTCAATTTGGTTATCGTCAATTCAACAATACATAGAGAAATACCATAATCATACTTTGCTTCTATTATCATCATAACATCATATACATACTCTTCTTTCACTATCATGAATAATTTTCATGAAATCAACACATATTCATCCTTCTTTCAACATTATAGAGTCATTAATAACATAAGACCAGCATTAGACCTTCAATTACTCAAGAAACCCTAGTCGGACATTTTGTCAAACACTTGGTGGGTGTGTAATAGGGGTAAAAGACAATGCAATTTGGAGATGAAATCATGCAAGAAAATTATTGGTAAAACCATGAATCAACACCTTGCAACACCCCAAGATATTCACATCCAAACTCCTCAATCCAAAATTAGATCCAAGATTCAGAGCTCAAAACATGCCAAAACAACTACACTTTCATGAACTAAAATCACTACGCAGTAAATTTCTCAATATAGAAGACCAACATATAAAATCAACTTTAGATCATGCATTATTAAGTAAAAGAGGGTTTAGGCACCATGGGTGGAAGGATCCAATGGTTCAATACCATATACCTTAACCTTGGAGAACACTTGAAGAAGATTGGAGATAGAGACTTGAAGCTTGAATGAGATCCTTGATGAAATCCTTAAGATTGTTCTTGAGTTTGGGACTTGAATTCAGGGTGAAATATAAGTCTAAATGTTTGAGTTAGTATTGGGTAATGTTTTGGATGATATAAGGGTGAATAAGGCTAAGTATATGTATTTTTCAGGTGAGGGAACCCTTAGGCCAATGAATTTTAAGTCTTGAACCGAAAAAATTAAAACGAGCAACAAAACACACAGGGCGCATCGCGGTGGAGACGCGAAAACCCCATTAGAAACAATATTTTCTGCATGAATGAGTTTTATGAAAATAAGCATAAATCATTCATCCAAACTCGGAATAAGGTGAAACAAAGTGCATTTGAAAGATAATTCAAAGGGATATAATTTGGTAGGTCGCGAGCCACATAGTTCTTTGTGTTCTAGGAGATATGCCCCTTCAAAGTTGACCCTCTTAAATAGCGTTCTTTGCGATTTTTGGATTTTGATACGGTTGCTCTAAAATTTGGGTTAGACTCATTCTCCACTCGATATTACCCCCTACACAATAATATGAAGTCGGACTTTCAAAATAATAAATGGACTTTTAGATATATGAAAATTACAATTCTGGGCACTTCTATAGCATATTTTCGGGCGCTTTTTGAGGTTATTTCACTGTCTTCTTGTGGCCAAGCTCACCACATTCATAGCATACATTAGAAACCTTTAAATATGGGCCCCTATAATCCATTTCACATGTAGGACACACATCATTAAGAGCCATACCACCAACACCTTGAGGCCTATATTAGTAGCATGATGAGACCCTTGGCCTTGATGGAACTGGCCACCCCTTTGGTACTTACCCACAAGACAGGCCCTCTTGACCTCATGTACCTTTCTCTTCCTCAATTTGTCCTCCTCCATTTGCTTGGCATAGGTCATCAACTGAGATAAGTCCATGTCATTCATTAGCATGACAGACCGACATTCTTGACTAACCAAGTCAAAGACCCCTATCACGAACTTATTCATCCTAGATCTAGGATCAGCCACCAGATGAGGAGTATACTTTTAGAGTTGATTAAACTTGAGGGCATACTCCCTCACACTCATAACACCTTATTTCAAGTTCATGAACTCTACCAATTTAGCTTCCCTAAGCTCAAAAGGGAAAAACCGATTAAGAAAGCCAATTTGAATTCCTCCCAAAGCACCATATTACATATTGCGTTCTCCCCTTCTATTAGTCACACCATATATTGGCTAACCCTTTAAGTTAGTACACCGCCAACTCCGCGCCTTTTGATTCGGTCCAACACCTATGATATTCAAGATCTTGTAGATCTCATCAATGAACTCTTATGGATCTTCATCCACCTTTGACCTATAGAACACTGGAGGATTCATCATCATGAAGTCCCTTACCCTTGCTCCTGATAGTCACATGAGGGGCTTGGGCCCTTTGATTGACTTGATTGGCCACAACTTGGGAAAACATAGTGAGAGCATCCCTGAGCTCACCATTGGTAGGTTGCTCGAGAATTTGAGCCCTTTTTCCTCTAGTGTGTTGGATGATCTAGTAGAGCAAAGAAGAATCGTTAGGGGAAAGAACTCACTACAACTTTATAGAAGGACTTAGAACGTGAAGAAGAGAAACATTTTACTAAAACATCTCATAGCCTCCTATTTATAGTCATGGCACGCTTCACAACCATGAATAGGACCCTAACCAACGTTGTGTGTTGGACTTCAAAGATCTGTCAAACCTATTGCTCTGATACAAGTTTGTCATGACCCAAGCTTAGAGCCTAGATGTGACATTGCGAATGGGGAACCCGAAGGAACCCAATCAAGCCTCTTAACTTGTCATTACTTATCATGGGTCACAAAAGCACATAAATGAGAATAAGAGTAGGAATAGGGGCAAAGATTTTAAGGGGAAAGTTTGCAAAAACATCATAATCAAGAGACAAGATTCAAAGCTCATATCATAGGTGCACATCATGTCCAACAAATACCTCTAATACATAGATAAGAGCGGGGTCCAAGACAAAGCAACCGTGCTCACCCTTATAGTCAAAATAGAACATAAAGAAGAATGTCTTAATAGATAATAAGATCAACATAGACTAAGGTCCCCAAAGTAGAGGACTCACCAACAATCATGAGTAGTACTGATCTATCCACATGTAAGATGATCATATAGGCAAGAGTATGCATTAGTACATTTGGATGTACTAAGTATGTAGGATGCAATGCAACAAGATATAGGCATTATAATAAAAGTTCATAACAATAATTAATAGGCATAATATAACAACATGACATGTATGATCAATGCATAAGTGAAACATTCTTAGGTAACTCATGGTCATGTAGGATATCATATCTGTAGAAAACATCAAGCTATATTTCCAAAGTACAAACCCCTTGGTGGGTTGGTGATGATGTCACCAATCACCCTGGTGTGTGAGGTATAAACCCCTTATCAAGGTTAGTGATAATTTCACCTATCACCCAGGTTTGTGAGGTACAAACCCCTCATCTAGGTTAGTGGCAATCTCACCTACCACCTTATGTTTGAGATACTAACCCCTCAACTAGGTTATCTGGGCTCTTAGTCCCCCCGGACTGGGCATGGTCTAATGCAACACTTTATATAGATTATAGCATATGTATAAGCTGATTTAATCATAATAATATCATTCATATCGTATCTAATTCTTTGGACCTTCATTTCCTCAAGAAATCACATCCTGGACATTTTAACAAACACTTTGTGGGTGTGCAATGCAAGTGTAAAATCATGGAATATAGAGATGAAATCATGCAAGAAAATCCATTATAAAACCATCAACCAACAACTTGCAACACCCTTAAGCAATACATATCAACACCTCCTCATCAAATCTTACATTAGATCTAGATTTATTGCTCAAAACATAGCAAAATAGTCACAACATTACACAACTTTAACATAGTTCATAGACATGTTCATACTAGTAAACCCATTAGCAAAATAAACTTTAAATCATGAAAATTGAGTATAAAGAAGATTAAGGCACCATAGGTGGAAGGAGCCAATGGCCAAAACCTACATATCTTTGCTTTGAGGAAGCTCTTGATTAAGTTTGAAAATGGAGGCTCGACGCTTGAAGGAAATTCTTTGTTCCGGATGAGGGTTTTGATATATGAATTTGAGAGTGAAAATATGGCTAAGTGTTTGAGAGGATATTGGGGAACTTTTAAGATGATATAAGGGTGAAATATGGCTAAGTATAGGTAAAAACACATTTAAAAACACATAGGAATAATACCTAAAAGCCTTGGACCGAGATAAAAATCACTGGCAACAAAATACACAAGTTCGCATCTAGTCTATGACACAAACCTATTGCAGATGCAAAATTAATACATGTTTGTGACAACGATACATTGCGGCACTGTCGCGGATCAATTCTAGATAAGAAAAATTATAAAAAAAATTGCTAATCGTTTGTTCTTAAATTGGATTAGACCCTTCCCCCCTAATTTATACCCCTTGAACAAGAATATGAGGTCAGATTTTAGATCTTACACATGAAATTTTAGATATATGGAATTTAAAATTTCAAGCATTTCGAGACACATTTTCGACCACTTTTTGGGGTCGTTTCAAAATCATTGAAAAGTGGCTTAATCTGGCATTAACAATATCATAGACATTTTCATGAATTCAATACATCTTTGAAATTCCAAAATTTTAAAAAATCATTTGACTCACAAATCGTGCAATAGACCATCAATAACTCCAAAAATCCTTAAAAAGACATTTTATCAAACACTTGGAAGGTGTGCAATGCTAGTTGGATATCATGCAATTAAAGAATGAAATAATATGAGAAAAATCAATGTAAATCAATCCACCAACACGTAGTAAAATCTTCATGCAAGATACTTTGAAATCAATCATCAAATCTCATAATAGATCATAGTTTCATAGCTCAAAACATGCATAGTCTCAATACGGAAAACCACTTCATAGTATAAGCTTGAAATGGGAAATCATGCATACTCAACCAACATTTCATAAAACTTCAACATATTTCATGCTTATAATCTATAGTAAGAGATACCCACAGATATTACAACTTGAAAATATTCAATTTTCACAAAATAGGAAGATTGGGCTCCATGGGTGAAAGGACCTGATGGATAAAATCCACATACCTTAAATTGGTTTTTTTTAATATAGACTTGAAGGAGAATGTAAGATTGAATAAAGTTATTGAGATTCGAAATTAAGCTTGAGATACTTGAATTTGGAGGAAATATTTGGTTAAGTGTTAGAGAGGTTTTTGAGAGGGTCTTAAGTGATATAGAGTTGAAAAAATGGCTAAGTAAAGGTGTTTTCAAGCATATGAGGGCATGAGGACAAGAATATGATTCTTAGGCCGAAGAACAAAAATTAAGAAAGTCACAATACTGCTCCACGACAGGTCCGCGTTGCAAAGCCATCACGGATCGCCACTAGAATTGAAAATCTTGAAAAGTAATCTTTTTTGTTATCTGTCCTCCAAAAATCAGGGTTATACCTATTTCCTACTCAATATTGGCCCTTGATCACGAATATGAAGTTAGATTTGTAATATCATGCATGGATTTTGAGATATATGGAAATTATGATTATGGACATTTTCGAGTCACATTTCCAGGGCGTTTCAAGCTATTATGACTGCCAAAGTGTTATTATGTCCCAAACAATGCATATTTCAAATGTTCTTTAAGGGCCTCCAATTCTAACAGCGGTAGGTTTCCTATTGAAGGCTTTGTGGGTGGTGAATCCCTATACTGCAAATCTAGGTCAAGCTTAGTTTGGCATCTACGACCATAAGACAACCCTAATGCATTCACCGTCTCCTCGTAATATTGGATACCATCACGTTCAAAATTCATTAATAATGCCTTTAAAGTGTTAACGTGGTATCTTACCTCATGTGGTACTTCTAGCTCAGCATCATCAATAGTTTCGATACTAGAAACCACTCTCACATCATTGTTTTTTTGGCTTACTGACACACGTTGAACACGACCTCATCCTTCCCAAATTTGAACTTGAGTAGGCCCTTCTCCATATCAACCAATGTGCAACTAGTGGCTAGAAAGCCCTTCTTAAGATAATTGGAACTTCAAACTCAAGTTCACAGGAAATGATGACAAAGTCTGCAGGGAATATGAATTTCTCCAATTAAACCAACATATCATAGATTATCCCCACAGGCTTCTTCATTATCAAATCAACTATCAACAATCATATTTTAGTTAGAGTAGGGGATCCCAAACCAAGCTTCTTATAAACCACAAGAGGCATCAAATTAATACTTGCACCCAAATCACAAAATGCCCTTGCAAACTCTACATCTCCTACAATACAAGGTATAATAAAAGCACCTGGATCTTCATGCTTCTGAGCTAAGGACTTCGTAGTGATAACACTGCAATGTTGATGATCTTGAAAAAGCTCCTGACTGACAATGTACTTCTTGGTGATCAAGTCCTTCATATACTTTGCATAACCAGATATTTTCTCCATGGCTTCATTGGGATGGATTTCGATGGATTGTTACTTAAGTATAGAGACGACGTGCTTGAACTTGCCTTCCTTTTCTTTTTGAGTCTATGAGGGTAAATAGGAGAAGGACTTGGGTTGGGCTTATACCTTTGTGGTTCTTGAGTTGTTTCACTTACCTCAACCTTGACAGATTCATCTCTATCAACCACATCCTTATCTGCAACTATCTTCTCATAAACATCTTCCTCATCAACCGACATAGGAGGATTAATATTTCTCTTACCACCTCTAGCAGTAACCGCAATACATTGATAGCATATTTTAGGATTTTTCACTATATTGCTAGGTAATTTTCCCTTCTGTTGCTGATTGAACAAAGTTGACACTTAACTAAATTGTTGCTTAAGTTGTTTAATAGCCACAAAATTAGACTCTGTCATCTGATCACTACTAGAAATGTCAGAATTCATGCTCTATAGAGTTTCATCTTATATGCTAGCCTTCTTCACTAGACAATCAAACATCTCCCCAATTCTTTAATTGCCTCTACCTATGTCACGATTATGTAGTGGCATATATGGACCATTTCTGCAACCTTCTCTTCAGCCTAATCTGTATTTGGACCCCTATTCCTATCATAGTTACCACCCTAGTTGTCTTTGGAAGCTCTATCTCTACCATAGTTCCAACCTTGGTTTCATTGACCTTGGTGCAAATAGTGTTGATTAGACCCTTGCGCATTGGGTCAGAAACCCCCCATATGATCATTCACAAAAAAGTTTCCTTCTCGTAATATGACTTATCATACATAGGTGCACGTGGAGATTAGTGAACCACTGCATCCACTCTCTCTTGGTTCTGCTTGATCACCACATCAATGCTAATGCGAAACTGAGCAAGTTATTGCACAATCTCTTCATTAAGTTTGGCTTGCTATGAACCCACACTAATAGCTTATGAAGTCTTCACGGAAGCTCTATCTAGCTATCCCCATAAACGATTACTCTTGACCACTTGTTCCATATGCTTAGTAATCCTTGCAAATGGATGATCTAGAAACATACCCCCCATAATAGTGTCAGCGCAAGCTTGACTATTCTCATCAAGAGCACGGTAGAATATCTCAACCAGGGCATCATCAACTATCTTGTCGTCAGGGACTCTCCTCAAACACTTAGTAAACCGCTCATAAGTAGTGCTTATCGAATCACCAAGGAGTTTCTCAAAGTTGTTGATTTAAGCCTTCAACTTGAGCTTCTTCGAACTAGGGAAGTATGTCTCTAAGTAGGACTTTTACAAATCTGCCCAACTAATGATTGAACTCTGTGGGAGCTCAGACAGCCATAATGCAGCATTGCCTGAGAGAGACAATGGGAAGACACAAAATCCCACAACATCCATAGAAAGATTATCTGCCCCCATCACATTTTTACAAACAAATGCCACATTGTGCAAGTGGCTATGTGGACCCTCTGATGGTAAGCCCCCAAATAATCCATGGTTGTGCAGCATCTGAAGTAACTTACTACATATTATGAACTTTGTGCCTGCCATTAATGGTGGAAATACAATAGCTCCCGTCACATCCATAGCCATAGAATTCAACCTATACTGATTCCATCGGTAAGCATCTGTTATTGAAATCCCGAGGCTGTGGAATATCCTCCAAATGAGGTAGGTTTTCATTCCTATCATCATCATTATTATTCTGATTCAAAGCTGCATTAACCGCGTACTTGGCATTTTCTTGGACCATTTTTCTTGTAATTCTTTGGATCTCTGGATCAAGTAGAGTTAAATGATTGCCTTGATTTTGATTGTTTGGCATACACTACTAGTATACCCTACAAAGAAAACAAATTAAAAAGAAACTAAGGATTAACACTCAAATTACTTAGTGAATCAACTTAACGCTCACCGTATTCCCTAACAATTGTGCCAAAATCTATAGTCATGCCCAAGTCACACCTCTTTTAAGAGTATAAAGTGGTCCTTGTCAAAGTATACAACTGAGGTTAGGGTCAATTCCATAAAGAATACGTAGACTCATAAGAATTCACAAACAAGCAATTAAAGTAATTAAATAACTCAATTCCCTGGAGGGTTTTGAAGTAAATAGTAAGAAACTAAACTAAATTTGCTATAAGATGAGAAAATCAATAATAGAGAGAAACTTAGGTGTTGTGTTCCACATGATTCACCAACTCAATATAACTGGATAACCCAATTCTCAACTAAAGTTAGCATAAAGGATGGTAATTTAAGTTCACCATGCCCTTTGGTCAAATGTGAGAGGAAAATTTCACTATGTAACTTGGCCCATTCTATAGTGTGCAATACTAACCATTACCTATAGTCCTAGTCAACCTCCCCTTGCTCTAGTTCAGTTGATTAGATGAGAACACATCATTGAATCCTATTAATCAATCTCTTTTCCTATTCATTACCACCTTGATCGGGAAAGTAACATTAGGCAAGTTCTAATGTTGCTCACCACTAGAAAACATGCAAAATGAAGAGAATTGATTAATACATGCAAATACTCATTCCAAGACATGCAAATTACCCGAGTTTATTTCATTAGATCTTCATGGTTCCTATGATCCCATGTTGTGGATTTAGCAACTCATGCTATGGGTAGATGAAAAAATTACGAAATTAGAAAACATAATTAAACACTTACCTAATTGAATTGAGAATCAACCAAATCCAAATTAGATTGAGAATCACAATGTTTAAAAATTATGAGTTAGTTGAGTTACGTTCTTATTTATATGATGCCTTTCTATTTGAGAAATTTCTTCCGCTATCGGGTCGATATGACAATGAGGCCAGGTGATTCTCTTAGGGAATCATCAATGGTTCTTCAAATACTGGCCATGCCAAGGTTACTCTCCCGGGGCGTGACAAAATACCATTTCCACATTTTGATTATTGAAATGATCATAGACTAATATTTGATGTTATGATTAACTGTTTCACTTTGATTGATACAGTTATAGAATAATTTGTTCTTTAATACAATCTTATAAGTAAATAAATATAAATAATTCAAACATTTAAATATTTAAAAATATTCTTAATCAACAATAATAGTGTATTTTTATGTTTATACAATGATGTAAATATTGAAGTGCTACAAACATTCTACTCCCTCCATCCCATTTTATGTGGCACCCTTTGACTTGGTACGGTGTATGAAAAAAAAAAGACTTTTGAAACTTGTGGTCTAAAATTATTTTGAAACTTGTGATCTAAAGTCATTCTTAGATATTTGTGTGGTTGAAAATCATTTAATTAAGGTTAAATAAAGGAGTTTTAAAGGTAAATTGTTTCCAATTTGAGTAAGATGACATTCTTTTAGGGACAGACCAAAAAGAAAATGGTGCCACATAAAATGGGTTAAAGGGAGTATATTATTTAATGTATTCTTTAATTTTGGGAACAAGGTGAAAGTGCTACTTGGGAGGCTGAAGCGGACATGCAAAAGTGATATCCTTACCTTTTCCACTCTATTCAAGCCTAGGGTATTGATCTATGTCCTTCATTTGATCTCAAGTTTTAAGTTCAGCCCCATGTTATTGCATATGTTAATGTTTAAATTAAATAGTTCATGATGATTTTACACTTATGATGAAGTTTTTGAAATGATGTTTAAGTGCATTGTTTCATCTCTATGTGGGCTAAAATTGTCATGTTTGTACATCTCATATATGTCTCTTTGACATTCGCGACGAATATTCTCAAGGGGAAGATATTTAAATGACCCCAAAAAGTGCTCAAAAATGTGCATCAAAAGTGCTCAGAATTATAATTTCTATATATCTCGAAATTCATGCATGATATAAAAAATCTCACTTCATATTCTTGTTCAAGGGTCAAAATTAGGTGAAAAGGGTCTAACCCCAATTTTAGAGCAAACAATTAGCAATTTCAATTCTCCAAGTGATGACTTCCAAAGAGTTTTTCGCGCACATGGCGCAATGCGCCAAGGGTGCATAGATGAAGGAATTCAATTTTTGTGTCCTATTCGTGATGTAGAAATGTATATACTCTGTACTGTTATTTTTCTTGCGGTCCAAGACTTTAAAGTCATGGGCGTAAGTGTCCCCAAACGTAAAAATACCCTACTTAAGCATTTTTCACCTCATATCATTCTTAACATTCTGCAATACTCATTCAAAGCCAGTATTTTTTATCCTAAACTCAAGTCTCGAACCTTTACGGATCTAAGGATTTCCTCTCGAGCTTCAAGTCTTTATCTCCAATCATCATCAAGTTTATCTCCAAAACTAATGTATCTGGGTTTCTTTCACCCATGATGCCCAACTCTTTTACTCAAAATTTGTATGTTTTAAAGTTGATTTATTCACGAGTCTTACTCATTATCAAAATTCACTACAAACTATGTTGGGTTTATGAAATTGTGACTGTTTTCTCTGTTTGGGGCCATGAATCTAAGGTCTAATGAGAATGGATGAAGAGTCTTAATGTATATAGCTTGAGGTTGTTACCAAGTATCTATTGAAGCATTTACATTGAGTTTCCTAGTATTACTTCACTCTTAAATTGCATGGCTTTACACTAGCACCACATACCCTCTAAGTGTTTGATAAAATGTCCGGCTATGATTTCTTGAGGAATTGAAGGCCCAATGCATATCTTGTGAGTTGAGTGACTATATGATGATGATATGATGATGAAATATGTAAGGTATTCTCGATATAGTATTGGAATGTGACCATACCCTACTCGAGGGTTGCGAGCCAGGTAACCTTGTTGGGGGTTTGTACCCATCAACCTTGTTGGGGGTTTGTACTCATCAACCTATCGGGGGTTGGTACTCCAGCACCATGGGTGGTAGGGTGCAATGATCCACGAACCTATCAGGGGGTTTGTACTCCAGTACCATGGGTGGTAGGGTATGATGATCCACTAATAGTTTAATGGTCTCTTCTTACACATATGTTATATTTTATGTAAGCATGTTTTACTTAAGCATTAATTATACCTTCCATATTGCTATTATGTTATCTATTGCTTGTCTCTATGTATTCTGATTAAGATGTCTTTTTATTGTTGCATTGCATCCTACATACTTAGTACATTCAAACATGCTAACGCATACTCTTTGCCTACATGATGTCACTATATAGGTACCGATGCACCTCTTCATCATCCTCCCTCCATGTGGCCAGTACGACTTCTATCAAGCTTGTTGGTGAGTCATCCATTCCGGGGATGGTACTTATGATCTCTTGCTTTGTATTAAGTCTTTTCTGTCTTTTGGTTATGTATTGACTATGAGAGTGAGCCCGATTGCTTCGTTTTTGCCCCCGCTCTTATCTTATATAGTAGAGGTGTTGTTGGACATGTTATGTATCTATGTTACGAGCTTTGACTCTTTTTGACTTTTGATGCTAATGTTATGAATGTTGTCCCTTAGCCCTGTTTATCCCGATTTACTACATCTTGTTGTATTTTATTGCTTCCGCAACCAAGGATGTGTAATGATATTTTAAGAGGCTTGCTTGGGGTCCCTTCGAGTTCCCTATGCGTCATGTCATGACTAGGTCCTAGGCTTGGGTCGTGACAACTTGGGGGAGTAAGATCAGAGATTATTTACACTCTTGATTATAAATATAATTATGATGATCTAAAATATGATGATGGTTTGGGCATTGTCTATTACACTTGATACTAATCCTTGAGTACATATGAGCATTATGAGTTTCATGCATTTATATTTCTATTGTAATGTTATTCCGCATATCTATACACATATTTGGGTTGCACTGTTGATTTAAATCTATTGTGTATGGCCTGTTATATCCCTTGACCCAGTAGGAGGCAAGGGCATTATGATTCACATTGATACCACCCCCTTGACTTGGGCAGGAGGCAATGGTGAAATTCATACATTATATGCCTTGACAAAAAATAGGTGACAAGGACTTGGCATCATATTATTGCTCAACCACGGGCAGGTGGCAAGGTTATGGCATTCTAATATTCCTTGACACGGGAAAGCGGCAAGTTTGTGGCATTCTGATATCACTTAACCACGGGCAAGTGGCAAAGGCTATGACACCCTTGGTATTTTGATTGATGAGTTGTGCATTATATTTCCCATTGTGGTTACTACTACTACTACTACTACTACTACTACTACTACTACTACTATACTACTACTACTACTACTACTACTACTATTACTACTACTACTACTACTACTACTACTATTACTATTATTATTATTACTATAATTAGGGTAAATTTTGGTGAACTCAGCCCTACTCTATTTTATTCCTGTAGATCGAGCTTAGGGACCTACACAAGGTAGCTGATTCACTCTATTGGACCTTTCTACCCACATCCTGATTTTATCAACGAGGCTCAAACTTCAAGTTGTCGTTGATCCTTGGGACTTCCTTTCCTTTCCTTCATGATTTCTATTGGATTTTATGAGACAACATTGTATTTTCTTTTGAAATAGATGTGTTTGTCCTTCTGAAATACTTAGATGATCGTATACTCATGACTCTAGATTTCGGATGAATTGTTATGTTATATTTAAGATAGTTTTGGCCTTGTTTCTTTTTCTTGTTGTCGTGATCCATTTTGGTTCTTGACAAGTTTAGTATCAAAGCTCTACGTTCACTGGGCTCATAATTCAACAGTAGGGTACGTAGTAGAGTCTTATGGATTAGTGAGAAGACGTCCACACCCATCTTCGAGAGGCTATGAGATGTTCAATAAGAAAATTTTTCACATCTTGCTTCTGTTAATGCATTTCTTCATATCACCTATTTGAAAGTACCCAATCTACTCATTCTGCATAGATACGGATTACTGAATCCCATCACTTAGTAAGGGAGCCCGAGTCAGCTGATGTGACACCCAGTCAAGGTCGATGCAAAGTTTGTGATAGGTCTACGGGTCGAAGGATTTCTAAAGGGAAACTCCATATAGGGGACATACCGCATCAACTTCTCCATAGCCTACTATAATATTTAAGGGGCCTACGAATTCTATTCCACTGATGTTAACTCCATCCCCTGCACTGTCAGTTCACGAGCCACTTATGCGGTTATTGGGTATATTGGAGGGAGTTCCGCCAGCCCCTGATACTATTGAGATACCAATTTCTACCATACAGATTGGTCCTTCTAGTGTTCCACCAAGCTGACTATGATTCATGTGGGTCCTTCTTAAACTCTAGAAAACCCTCGTGGAACTATTAATACTCCACTTTAGGCCTCCAGACCGAGTTTGGGCACTCAGATTCAAATTTTGGTTGTTGCTCCATCTATTGCACCTCCCTTGTTTTTGGTGCTACCATCTTCTTCTACCCCAACCATGTCTATAGAGGAACAGAAGATCATTGAGAGGTTTATGCAGTTGGCTCCGCCCCATTTTGATGGAACTCCTAGCTATAGAGCTTATGATGTTTTGTCAAATTGTCAAGACCAGTTGTGTAACTTGGCTATTCTAGAGTTGTGTGGGGTTGCTTGCACTTCATACCTGTTCATCAGCCTTGCCAAGGAGTGGTGGAGGTCATTTATAGCTCTTCACCTAGTTAAATCTCCGTCTATGACTTGGGGACAGTTCACGAGGATGTTTTTGGAGAGTTCTGTACCATATAACCTCCCAAACAACTATAGAGATGAGTTTGATCTATTGCAGATGGACTCTTTGTTAGTTTCGGATTATGAGGCCAGATTCCATGCCTTATCAAGATATTCACTATCTAGTATTCCTACCGATTTCCTTGGTTCTATAATTGTTAACCTAGTCATCTATCCCTTCTCCAACAAATCCTTCAGTTGTTTCTTTAACTCCTTCAATTCTATGAAGCCATTCCATAAGGAGGAATTGAGATAGGCTAAGTAGCGTGTAAGTGGTCTATACGTAAATCTATCTCCTTTTAGGGAGGGAAACCTGATAACTCATCTGTGAAGACATCAGGGAATTCACTTACAATGGGCACTGAATCAAGAGAAGGAACTTTGGAAAAGACATCTTTGACCCTCACAAAGTGGTAGATGCACCCCTTGGAAATCATTTTGTGGGCCTTTATAAATGAAATAAAGTGACCCCTACATAAAGAGTTTCTGCCCTCCCATTCACGGGATGACTCATTAGCAAATTGAAATTTAACTGTATGAGTTCTATAGTCAATGGAGGCATAAGAAGCATGTAAGCAATCCATATTTTGAATGGGAGGGTAGAAAAAATCTAACCTGAAACTGAATGGTATTGGACTTCTTTGTGAAATCAGTTATTTTAATGGAAGCCAGTATGGATGAAGTACCATGATTTTGTGCCAGATCATGTGGAACCTAATGATTAATATGATACAAAATATTTTGTAAAGTTACAATTCCAATTGTTGTCCTGCTGAGCATGAATCGAGTTTATTATTTTTGTCTTTTGTGAGAGTGAGTGATTTCCTCATCTCATCCTTCCTTCAGCCTTGTACCCCCTCTCTTTTCTTTGTATTTCGATCACAATGATTTGGGTAGATTTTTTACATTCATCCTGGTGCATACTAGTCTAAGGAGTAATGGAAGTTTCTATGTCCTCTACAACTGTGATCTCATTTCCCTCCAAGATTGTTTCTTTGAAGTTCAGAGCAACCACATGGTATATTTATTCTGGTCATGCTTTTGCTGTTATGGGTGCATCTGGTGCTGGAAACACAAGATTTCTTTTTGAATATCATCCAATGCTTGTATGTTATTCCATCACCCAAATGTTGTTAGAACCCTTAAAAGTCAGAAAATCCCTAGAACAATGTCCCTGGTCACACACTACTACTTTCACTCAGGACTGGGTAACTACAAAGTGTCCCACTGGGTCGCTGGTGCTTAGCCCTTATGAAACTTCCCAAAATGTGCTTCGGAAATGGCCATAATAGTAATTTCAATGTATCTCAAAATTCGTATGTGATATCAAAAATTTGACTTCATATTATTGATTAAGGGCAAAATTGAGTGGGAAATGGGTATAGCTCGGATATTAGAGGACCCGTAGTGAAAATTTTAATTTTCACTAATTTTGGTAAAAAAGTGCATCTTCGACCAGGCCGCGACGTGAACTGGGCACAGATCAGTGTTATTCTTTCCTCTGTGATAGGTCTGTGTCGCAGACCAGATGCAGGCCAGTACAAGTTTTTCCTCAATTTTTCTGTGTCAGCCAAGGGTATTAGGGTCATGACCCAATGCCAACTTATGCATGATCCCAATGCCTACTTATGCGTGAAACACCTATATTTAGCCATTTTCAACTCTATATCACTCAAAACCCTCACAAAAACCTCTCCAATACTTCACAAAATATCTTATTCATATTTCAAGGATTTCAAGCTTAAATTTGGAACTCAAGGATTCTCTTCAAGCTCTAAGTACTCTTCAAGCTTATCTCAAGAAAACCCAAGTTTGAGGTATTTGGGTTTCATCCATTGGATCCTTTCATCCATGGAGTCTAATCGTCCTTTTTACAAAAATTGCATATTTTCAAGTTGTATTAGCTATCGATATCTCTTATTATGAACTATGAGCATGAATTTGTTTGGGGTTTTATAAAATACTGACTTATTATGGACGACTATCTAATTTAAACTTATACTATGATTTGATTATACCTATTGAGACTATGCATGTTTTGAGCTATAAAACTATTAGCTATTATGAGATTTGATGATGGATTTCAAGGTACCCTACATTGGAGTTTTACTAAATATTGGTGCGTTAATTTGTATTAAGTTTTCTCATCTTGTTTCACTCTCAAATTGCATAATTTTGAACTGGTATCATGAACCCACCAAGTGCTTGATAAATGTCAAGTTAAGGATTCTCATGTTATTGATGATTTATTTCATGATTTACATGTCAAGTGATTTCAAGTGACTATATGATGATTAAGGACTTTCAAGTATGTATTGAATTCATAAAAAATATATATGGTGTTACAAGTATCAATTAAAGCTCTATTTCAAGATTCTTACCTCTTGTGAACCATTTATGTTAAAGGAAGGGTTCATGTATGATTATGATCTACACTCATGTTACAAATTAGGCTCAATATTAAAGGTCAAGCATGTTTAAGAGCTACTCATGTCATGTTTCCATGTTTCTTAAAAGTTATTAATGTATGATATTTTCAAGTATTCCATGAGATTAGACTTAGCACCGACATATTGGACGTTGGTGTGGACTATCTTCAAGGTCCATACTCCTTTCCTCAAATTATGTGCTAACAAAGGATTATACTTTACCTTTGCTATACTAATGGATCTATTTAGTGCACTTTCTCATGAAATCTACCCCAAAATGGGATGGGTTCCTGTAAAAATGGAGGATACTTCTCCTAATTGGGATGGGCTTCCATAAGGTGAAGTATGATTTACTTTGGCAAAGTAGACCACCTCTTTACTGATGAGGGGTAATCATCGGGATTCCAAATTATAGCTCACTTGGTCTTACTTTTGTTGGTTAGGGTCTTTTCCCAAACATATATTATGTCCTATGCAAGTTGTATAATATAAAAGCATGTTTTACTTTAAGCATTGATCATGCATGCCATATTGAGATTACACTTATCTATTACTTATTATTATGCATTTTGACTATATTGGCTTATGTCTTGTTGCATTGCATTCTACATACATAGGACATTCAAACGTACTAACGCATACTCTATGCCTACATGATATTACCATGTAGGGAAAAGAGCACCATTTGATCATCCTCCACGTGGCTAGTACAATACTTTGGTGAGTCCTCAAGTCAGAGGACACTATCTTTATTACTCTTACTGTTTTGAGACTTCTTTTTGTTGAACATTTGTTACAATGAGGGTGAGCCCGAAAAATGTCTTGGCCCCCACTCGATTCCATATTAGTGGTGTTGTTATGTACTTACGCTTGAGTTTGACTCTTTAGTGTGTTAATGATTATCAAACACTTCCCCTTGTCCCACTTCCCTTTTTATTATTTCTATTGTTGTTGTTTCCCTTGCTTCCGTGACCAAGGATGTATGATTGATATGTTATTAGGATTTTTGGGGCCCCTTTGTGCTCCTATTCGCCATATTACGTCTAGGCCCAAGCCTTGGGTCATGAAAAACTTGGTATTAGAGGATTAGATTGTTAATAGTCCTCGAAATCCAACACATAAAGCGTCTATTAGAGTCTTATTCATGGTTATGAAACGTGCCACAACTTTGAGTGGGAGGCTATGAGATGTTTTAGGAAATGTTTAACTTCTTCATGGTCTATATCTTTCTTTAGAAGTAAGTGTAAGGCTTTTTCCCCTAACAAATGTTCTTTGCTATTCTAGATCATGCCGATTCCAAGAGGGAGACAAAGGATAGCTCATACACCCGTGGAGCAATCGAACCCTCCTGCTCCTTGAGCTCCTCAAGGTGGAGGGCTAGTCCAAGATAAGTTCAAAGATGCTATCACAATGTTGGCTCATACTATGAACAACTAAATCAACTAAGGGGCCAAGGTCCTCATGTTTCCAGTCCGGCTTCTAGGGTAAGGGATTTCATTTGAACAAAGCCACTGGAGTTCCATTGGTCCAAGACGGATGAGGATCCCCAAGAGTTCATAGATGAGGTATAAAAAATATTATCAATCATGGGGGTCAACTCAGGGGAAATGGACGAGTTGGTGGCCTACCAACTCAAAGGAGTGGCTCAAATTTTGTTTACATAATGGAAGTTGGAGAGGGGAAATGATGATGCTATCCCCTGAGAAGAGTTTAAAGCCGTATTCCTCAGCCGGTTCTTTCCTATTGAGCTAAGGAAGGCTAAGATGATGGAGTTTATAAATATTAAGCAACATTCCATGAATGTGAGGGAGTATTCCCTCAATTTCAACCAACTCTCCAAGTATGCCGCACAATTGGTTGTTGAGTCTTGATCATGGATGAACAAATTTGTGTTAGGAGTATACGACTTGGTAAATGAGGAGTATCATACTGCCATGCCAGTAGGTGATATGGATTTGTTTCACCTCATGACATATGTCGAGCAACTAGAGGGGGAAAAGCTTAGAAAAACAAGAAGTGATGAGTCTAAAAGGGCTTGTTTTGATGGTGAGTTTCCAAGTATCTAAGGGTGACCAATTTCCATGAGGCCATAAGTTCCAAGGACAATGGTCATGCAATGCTCCTACCAAGAGGGTTTCAAATGATGTGGTGACTAACCAAAATCCAAGGTGGCAATGGAGGATTGACAAAACCTAGGTGCCCAATGTATGAAAAGAATCATAGTGGTCTATGTTTGAGGAATTCTAATGCTTGATTTGATTGTGGTGAGATGGGTCACAAGGTTATTGATTGTCCTCGTGCTCCAAAGAAAGATAGAGATGGTCGTCCACAAGGGCAAGGTGCAAATACGGGTCAAAAGGGAAGGGGAGGCCAACAAGGAGGTGCTCCAAGGAAAAATAGATTTTTTATTCTCTTCAAGGGAGACAAGGGGTAGATAAGTTGTCCAATGTCATCACTAGTATGTTAAATTTTTTTTTTGATGTGTATGCATTGATAGACCCGAGTGCCACTCTTTCTTTTATTACTCCTTTTGTTGCCAAAAAGCTTCATATTAGTCCCGAATTTTTGTGCGCACCTTATGAAGTGTCTACCCCCGTAGGTGAGTCCATTGTTGCTAAAAGAGTCTATAGAAACTATCTTGTAATCATATTGCATAAAATCTTGCCTTGTGATTTTGTTGAATTAAATATGGTGAGATGTTATTCTTGGGATGAATTGGTTGCATGCATATTATGCTTCTATTGATTATAGAACTTGTAGGGTTAAATTTCAATATGCTAATGAGCTTGACCTTGAGTGGGTAAGTCGTGATGTAGTTGTCAAGGGTAGATTCATTTCTTGTCTTAAAGCCCCAAAGTTGATTTCTAAGTTTTGTCTCTATCATCTTGTTATGGTTAGGGATGTTGAGTCAAAAGTCCTTCCTACTGAGTCGGTTCCGATGGTTAATGAGTTTCTTGATGTCTTTCCCTATGAGCTTTTTGGTGTTCCTCCTGAAAGGGAAATAGACTATGGTATAAACCTCCTTCCCGATACTCAACCCATTTTTATCCCCCTGTACTGTACGACTCAGACAGAGTTGAAGGAGCAATTGAGGGATTTATTGGAAAAGGGTTTCATACAGCCTAGTAAGTCACCTTGGGGTTCTCTTAGAATGTGAAGATGAATGATGGTTCTCTTAGAATGTGCATTGATTACCAGCAACTTCATAGGGTTACCATAAAGAACAAGTACCCTCTACCAAGGATCGATGGCCTTTTTTATCAACTTTAAGGGGATACTCACTTCTCTATGATTGATCTTCGATTCGAGTATCACCAAGTGAAAGTGAGGCAGTATGATATTCCCAAGATGGCTTTCTAGACTAGGTATGGGCACTTTAAGTTTATGGTTATTTCTTTTTGGTTGACTAATGGACCGGCTATATTTATGTATCTCATAAATAGGGTCTTGAAACCCTACCATGACATGTTTGTGGTGATCTTTATTGATGATATCCGTATTTATTCCCATAGTAAGGAGGAGCATGTGAAACACTTGAGGGTGGTGTTGCACATCTTGAGGGAGGAGAAGTTGTATGCAAAATATGAAAAATGTGAATTTTGGTTGAAATTAAAGAAGTTTCTTTTCTAGAGGATGTGGTGTCATGTGATGGCATTAAGGTGGATAAAAAGAAGATGGAGGTGATTAGAACTTTGCCTAGACCTTTGATTCCATCAGACATTAGAAGTTTCTTTGTTTTGCCAGGTCATTACCGGAGGTTTGTTAATGGTTTCTCTTCTATTGCTTCTCTTATGACAAAGTTGACCCAAAAGAAGGCGAAATTCCTGTGGCCAATGAAAATGAATAGAGATTCTAAATCTTGAAAGATATTTTTGCTCCAATTCTATCTTGGATCTAATAGAAGGTTAGGAAGTACTTGTTGTATATTGTGATGCCTCAAGAATTGGTTTGGGCTGTGTTTTGATGCAAAACGGTAAGGTGATAAAATATGGCTCTAGGAAACTTAAGTTGCATGAGAATATTTACCCCATCTATGGTTTTGAATTGGTAGCTATGGTACTTTCTTTGAAAATTTGGCGTCACTACTTGTATGGGATTCATGTTGATGTGTTTACCAACCACGAGAGTCTTCAATATGTGTTCATCCAAAAAGATCTTAAGATAAAGAAGGTGGTTAGAGATCCTTAAATACTATGATATGATAGCGCATCATCATCCGGGCAAAGCTAATATTGTGGCCGATGCTCTAAGTAGAGTGTCCATGGGTAGTCTAGCTCATGTTGTGGATGGTGGCAAGGAGGTGTCTAGAAAAGTTCACTGGTTAGCTAGATTAGGGGTTAGGTTGGATGAAGTTGATAATGGTGGTGTAGTGGTGGTTGATGGTTCTAAATCTTCCTTGATTGAGGAGATAAAGGCAAAACAAGATATTGACCCGGCCTTGCTAGAGTTAAAGGCCTTGGTGAGAGATGGTAAAGTGGAGATTTTCTCCTAAGGGGGAGATAGTGCCATTAGGTACCAAGGAAGATTGTGTGTGCCAAATGTGGACGACTTGAAGGAGTTGATCCTGAAGGATGCCTATAATTCATCCTATTCCATTCATCCCTGTTCTATAAAGATGCATACAGACTTAAGGGAGATGTATTGGTGGGGTGGTATGAAAAGAGACATTGCCAAATTCATATCTAGATGTCACAATTTCAAACAAGTGAAAGCCGAACATCAAAGGGCGAGTGGCGAAGCCCAATACATAGAGGTTCCTACTTGGAAGTGGGAAGAGATCAACATGGACTTTATGGTTGGGTTGTCTAAGACTAACAAACATTTTGACTCTATTTGGGTTGTTGTGGATAGAATAACAAAGTCGGCTCACTTCTCACTGGTCAAAACTACTTATGGTGCCGAAGATTATGCTAAGTTATACATTCATGAGTTGGTTAGAGTGTATGGGGTGCCCTTATCTATCATTTTTGATTGGGGTGATTAATTCACTTCTCACTTTTGGATGTCATTTCAAAGACGTCTCGGTACCAAGGTTAAGCTTAGCATGGCTTTTTATCCTCAATTGGATGGTCAAGCCTAAAGGACTATCCAAACTCTTAAGGACATGCTTAGGGATTATGTTTTGGAGTTTAAGGGTAGTTGGGATGAGCATCTTCCACTCATTGAGTTTCCTTACAAAACTAGCTACCACTCAAGCATTGGTATGTCTCCTTTTGAAGCTTTATATGGTAGATATTATAGATCTCCGGTGGGTAGTTTGAAGTGGGGGAAATGGCCTTGCTAGGTCCATATATGGTAATGGAGGCCTTAGAGAAGGTGACATTGATTAGGGAGATATTCAAAGCAGCTCAAAGTAGGTAAAAGGCCAATTTCAATGTGCGGAGAAAAGATCTAGAGTTTGACATTGGCGATTGGGTTTACTTGAAAGTCTCACCCATCAAGGGTGTGGTCTGGTTTGGCACGAAGTGGAAATTGAACCCAAGGTTTGTGGGTCCCTATAAAATTTTGAGGAAAGTGGGTAAGGTTGCATATGAGTTGGAGTTACCTATGGAGATGAATATGGTTCATCCACTCTTCCATGTGTTCATGTTAAGGAAGTGTATGGGTGACCCAAGCACTATAGTACCCTTAGATGTTGTGGCTGTTATAGGAGATAATATGACTTATGAGGAGGTCCTGGTGGAAATTTTGGATAGACAAATGAAGGGGTTGTGCAACAAAGATGTAACTTCCATCATGGTCCTTTGGAGGAACCAACAAGTTGAAAGTGCACATAGAAAACCGATGTAACATTAAAAATCGATATCCACGTCTCTTCCACTCTACTCAAGATGAATGTACTAATCTAAGTCACCTATATTATTTCAAGTCTTAAATTTCATCCCTCATGTCATTTTGCATGCACTCATGTTCATGATAACAAGTTTATGGTGATTTTTGACATTCATGTTGAGATTTTCGAAAATGATGTTTAAATGTGTTTGTTACTTTCAAGTCGGTTGAAATCTTCATGATTACTTCTCTTATGAACATTTCTTTAACATTTGGGGATGAATGTTACCAAGAGGGAGACATTAAAACACCCCAAATTGTACTTCGAAAATGCCCATAATCGTAATTTCTATATATCTCAAAATAAGTGCATGATATAAAAAATCTGGCTTCATATTCTCGATCAGGGGGAAAAAACCTAGATATTGGAGGACTCGTAGCGAAAATTAATTTTTGATAATTTTTGTAAAATAGTGTGTATCTGCGACCAAGCCACGATGCGGATTGGCGTGGATTGGTGTTATTACTTCCTCCTAGATGGGTTGGTATCCCGGACTAGACGAGGACCAGTACAAGCTTTTCCTTAATTTTTCTGTATAGGCCAAGGGCATTGGGGTCATAGCCCCATGCCCAGTTATTCATGAAAACACCCATATTTAGCCATTTTTCAACTCTATATCACTCAAAACTATCAAAAAAACCTATCAAAGATTTAACCAAATATCTCATTCAACTTTCAAGGATTTCAAGCTTAACTTTGGAGCTCAAGGATTCTCTTCAAGCTCATCTCAAGAAAACCCAAGTTTGAGGTATGTTAGTTTCATCTATTGGGTCCTTTCACCCATGGAGCCCAATCGTCCTTTTTATGAAAATTACATATTTTCAAGTTGTATTACCTATGGGTATCTCTTATTA
>JAOTQR010076642.1:0-12917 GCA_025774065.1 Solanum ossicruentum
TTGAGTTGTTACTTATTATACAGTATATCCTGCCTTACATACTCAGTACATTATCTCGTACTAACGTCCCTTACGGGAGACCTGCATTTCATGCTGCAGGCATAGGTGCTAGTAGCTCTCCCCAGTAGGAGTACAGGATATTCAGCAGCTGTCACGAAACTCCAGGTTGCTTCGGGGCTTGTATATGTCTAGAGATTATATGTTTTTATTGTATAGCTTGTTGATGCGGGGCTTGTCCCGACCCTTATCTGGTGTTCTTCTTTATTTAGAGGCTTTGTAGGCTATGTACAGCAAAGTGAAGTCATGTCTCATACTATAGACATGGGGGCTCCAACGGCCTAGTCATTTGCATTTCTTTTTGGCTTGTTATCACTTTTTTATCTTATTAAAGGCATGTCAAACATAGAAATCCCTCATAGTATGTATAGAAAATGTATAGTTATAGGTTGGTTCTCCCAAGCCTTATCGGCAACGAGTGCCGGTCCGTCCTAACGGGACCTTAGGGCATGACAGTGTATACCCTATTGGTATATCACAAATGGGTGCTAACACAAGCATGACGTCAGCACGCGAATTTTAATATAGGGGCCAAATTTTAATAGTATGGGGACATAAAATGTAAAGGGCTATATGGATGTAAATAGTTTGCTTTAAAGGGGCATGAGCTTAGTTTTTCCTAATTTATTCTAGTTTAGATGCATATGTATTGTATGTGAATGTTAAGTCATATAATATAGTATATTGTTCTTTTAAAACTATATCAATATAATTTTATCAAAAATTTAGGTAAATAATTAATGGAATAGTAAAGTATAAGTTCTCATGAATAATAGACATATTTTTTTGTGATCTAACTATGGGCATATTAAAAGTTGTGAAATTAATATTCAAAAACATCAATGTCTACAAATTGTATGCACATTGAAAGTTGTGAAATCAATATCTAAAAATATTTGTCCATTTATAATATAAAGCTAGATATAGATAAAGTGATGTGACACCTCTCTATACTCCAATTAGATTTATCTTCTATGAGAAAACCCCTCCATTTATAGTTGACAAAAGACAACATGAACAAGTGTTTATTGTGTCTTATAAAAAAAGTAACAATCTTTTCAAAAAAAGTCAATAACCCTTCAGAAAAATTAACTTGTCATGACTCAAGCTAGGCCTTAGGTATGACATAGCGAATGAGATCCCGGAGGGAATCCCAAACAATCCTTCTTAGCATGTCATAGGCATTCATAGGCAATAAGCACTACACATAAGCGGAAGCTAAGGCATAAACATAAAGTTATAGCATAAGAACTTAAGGCCACATGCTGGGAGGTCAGGAAGTGCAAGAGAAATGAAGTCTAAAAATTCTTTTTTCTTTCCAAGTGCAAGTGGGTTTGCGAAGGGTTTATGGACCTTCAAATGAAGCATGAGTCTTACATGTGTTCATGGGTCCTAAGGTGCAATTCTAGTAGCTTAAGTTTATAGGACCACCAATGCACGAAGGTAACCATGAGGCGTATTTGGTTCCACGAGTCGTAACTTGAGCTCATGGAATATTGGTCACACTTGGTGGAAATAATGGTTTTCAAAAGTTAGGTGTTCAAACATGCAAGACGGTCCGTGACTTGGTTTATGGATCGTATATAATGTCAGATTGGAGTTTCAGAGAAGGCTTCAGAGTGACTAAAAAGTTAACAGGACGAGACCCCTTTTCCATGACACGTGGACTAGACCATGACTTGTAATCGGGATCTCGTGGTTTGATTCGACAGATTTCAAGAAGGGGCAATTTTGATATTTCCCAATATCCTAAGCCTATGCTATGCCGTTTAAGCCCCCCAAATAAGCCTTTCCAGCCTTATACAATCCCAAACAACATCAGTCTCATTCATTCTAAAATATGTCAAGTCCTAAACTCCTCTCAAGTACTCTCAAGCTTCCTGAAGACATCCAAGTAGAAGGTACAAGCTAGGGTTTTGGATTTTCTTCATTCTCCAACAAGATTTTCATCTCCAATCACACCAAGGTATGTGCGTTTTGATTTGTGGAGACCTTTCTTCTACAAAGCTCAACAATTCCTCCTCTCCACCTATTTTCAAGTCATGGTAACATATGATAATTTCATGAACTCTTTTGTATATTGATATTATGGAATAATTTATGTTATTCTACCTTTATACACTATTATGCAATAAAATGGCATATGAAATTCATGATTTACATGAGCATTTAATAACGCCCTAATCAAGTTTTACTTTTTTTGGTGGGATACTTGAATAATTCTCAAATGATTTTGTTTTACTCCTCTCATGTTATTTATTCTTATGTTGTATGATTTCAAGCATATGTAGATACACCCACCATAATTTCCTTAAATTTATGAGTCAAGCTTCTTATGTGATGAAAGCCTTATGGCAAGATATGTAAATTATGCATGTTGTGAATATAAAAAAGGGTAACAAGTATCCTATGAGCTTATGAGCATGTTATGAATATTATGCATGATATGAAGCCCTATTCATTAATATTATAATATGATATTTTGATAAGATACTCTTGTGATGCTACCATGAGTTATTATATTATGAAAGATATGATCAAGTATATGAATTGAAGATTCCATGGAATTATTGACCTTGCACTGAGAGGACTTTAGTTGGTAGCTACTATCCCTAAACTATATGCCACCATAAGTTGTGATATTAATTCCCTATATGGGGTACTTATTGAAAAGGCTATGCTGTAAGGTATGGATGTTTGTTGAACCTATCGAAAAGGCTACACCATAAGGTAAGGATATCATGTAAAACCCACCGAAAAGGCCATGTCGTAAGGTAGACATTTGATGACACTTTCTAAAACAAACTATATTGTAAGGTGAGTGTTTGGTATACCTTGGCAAAGTAGACCAATCCTTGTTTAGTATGGAGCGAACATCGAGATTCCAAGTAGTAGCTTGCTTGGTCATACATATCGATTATGGTCCCTTCCCACCTATGTATGTTATGTCATGTGACCTTGACGACTTCTTCATGCATGTTTTAGATAACCATTGGTCACTCATGTCATATTGAGCCTATATCGATTGATTATAATTATGCATATTGCTTAATTATGGCTTATGTTCCTAGATGCATTGCATCCCACATACGTAGTACACATTACAAGTACTAACACATATTTTTGCCTACACTATCTCACCATGTAGGGATCAGAGCTCCTATTCATCCTCGTCATCTACATGGCTAGACGGTTGGATTGAAGACTGCTATTGGCGAGTCCTCCATTTTGGGGAAAATATCTATTTACTTTCATGTTTTTGTTAAGACTTGTTTATTAAAGGATATTTATCTTTTGAGAATGAACCGAGGAGATGTCTTGGCCCCCGTTCCCCTCATGCTAGAGGTGTTGTTGGATAATAGACATGTATGATATGAGCTCAACTCATATTATGTTTATATAACTATTGAAGACTTCCCTTAGTCCCTATACTCTTCTATGTGTTGATGTTTGTTGTTGTGATGAGATGGAAAGTCCTAAGCCCGTACTTCTCCCTATAGCGTAATTTATACTTACCCATCCTTAGATTTTAGTTGCTATGTGAACATGCTAATCCTCTTTCCCATGACACACCCATGGCTTGAGTACAAAGTCTCGTCTTCCCTAGAATTATGCATTTGCTGTTTAATTATGCAATCAAGGATGTGCCATGTATGCTTAAAAGTCTTGTTTGGGGTCCATTCGGGTTCCCATTCGTTTTGTCTCATGTTGACCCTAGGCTTGGGTCGTGACAAGCTTGGTACCAGAGCACTAGGTTGGTAAATGGTCCTCGAAAATCTAACACACTGCATCAAATAAAGTCTTATTCATGATTGTGAAGCACGCCACAACTATGAATATAAGGTCATGAGACATTTTAGAAAAATGATTCATTTCTTCACAATTTATGTCGTGCTTTAAACTCGAATTAAGGTTTGTTTTCTCTAATGGATGGTCTTTTGCTCTTCTAGATTATGCCACAAAGAATAATGGCATAAGGAGCTCCCACTCTCGAGGGTGAACCGGCCCCTCCAACTCCACAAGTTCCCTAAGAAGAAGAAGGGGTCACTCATGTTGAATATTGTAATATGGTTACATTGTTTGAAAGGGCTAAAGCCAACTAAGGAGTTTAAACTCCTCATACTCCTACCCACGCCTCAAGAGTGAGGCATTTCACATGGATGCATCCTCCAAAGTTCTATGGCTCAAAGGTAGACGAAGACCCCTAAGAATCCATTGACGAGGTGTACAAAAGGTTCTTGATATTATAGGGGTAAGTTGGAGGAGAAAGCGGAGTTTGCGGCCTATCAACTAAAGGGCCTTGCTCAATTATGGTTTGTTCAATGGAAAAGGGAGAGAAAGAATGAAGAAGCCTATCCCTTGGGAGGAATTCAAAGTCGCCTTCCTCAACCATTTCTTTTCCATGGAGCTAAGGGAGGCAAAGATGACAGAGTTTATGAAGCTCAAATGAGGTCCATGAGTGTTAGGGAGTGTTCCTTAAATTCAATAACCTCTCAAATTATGCCTCTCACTAGGTCACTGATTCTAGGGTAAGAATGCATAAGTTTGTGTTGGGAGTGTCTGACTTGATCAATAAAGAATGTCACACCATGATGCTCATAGAAGATATGGACTTGTCTCAGCTCATGACTTATGCCGAGCAACTTGAAGGAGAAATGCTTAGAAATAGAAGGAGTGGAGAGTCTAAGAGGGCTAGTTATGATGGCGGATTTGAAGGTACTAAAGGTGATTGTTTTCAATAAGGCCACAAATTTCAAGGTCTAGGGTCCCTTCAATGCTCAAAACCAAAGGTTTTCTAATGATAGGGTGACCCACCCTAGGGCTCAAGGTGGTAATGGTGGGATGACCTTTCCAAGGTGCCCAAGATGTGGAAGGAATCATGGTGGTACATGTTTGGGAACATGGGTGCTTGCTTCCGGTGTGGCAAGATGGGCCATAAGGTTGCGAATTGTCCAAATGCTCAAAATAAGGGTAGAGATGGTTGTCCCCAGGGACATGGTACTCATGGTGATTAAAGGGCACAAGGTGGGCAACAAAGAGGTGCTCCATGTCACAACCTATTTTATGCCCTTCAAGGGGGGCAAGGGGTAGATGAGGCCCTCGATGTTGTTATCGATTTGTTAAAAGTTTATGATTATAATGTGTATGCTTTTTTCACGACATGGACCTAGGGCCTAGTTGTGACACGATGAATGTGACGTCCAAAGGCATCCTATCCAATCCTCGTAATCATATCATAAGCATTCATAAGGTAATAGAAGCATAGATAAGAGAACAGGCAAGTGGAAGTACATAAAGTAAGAATGTCATAGTTTCTATGTGGGAATATATATCAATCCATTAGGTCCAAGTCATGTCTCTACATCATAGATCTTGGTGCGGTCTGGCACATAGCTCACTAGCTCACCCTTAAGATATACATCAAAGGAAGAAAATGATAAAGTCTCAACATCAAGAAAGCATCATAAAGGGCTTGTCCCGAAGTATGGGAACTCACCAACAAGTCTTCAAGCTCGAAATTTGAATTTAGCCACAAAATGGAATAGTTATCTCAGCATCCGTCCCTATATTGTTAGATCATATAGGCAAAGAAGTATGTGTTAGTACGTGGAATGTACTAAGTATGTAGGTATACCATAAATCAAAAGACACCACAATATTATCAATATGCATAATCATAATTAATAGTAAAAGGACATAATATGCATGGACATGCAAGTTTAAAATCATGAGAAAAAGCATCATTATCTATTCACAACCATAACATACAATGTGGGAATAAGCCCATAACCAACATATAAGACCATTTAGTCTATTACATGGAATCTTGATGTTTCCTCTTGATAACATGCAAAGTAGAGATGGCACCAACATGCATAGCATGTATCCCTCAAGACCATTCACAAGGAGTCAAGCAACATATCTCCAAGACCCACAAATAATGTTCATGAACAAGCAAACATTAGAGGAGCTTGAGGGTTACCAAAGAAAGGCTTACAATGTGTGGAAGGTCTATCAAGGTGAAAAGAAGGAAGAAAAGAGGTCATGTGTGCAAATGGCTACTACTTGAATTCAAGGATTTGAAAAGAAGGCAGCCAAACAAGGGCCTTACTCATTAAGGGTAAAATTGTAAAGACAATTTCTTCTTTTATTTACTTAGTATAAGTAGTCTTATTTTATCATTTGGAATACTTAAACTATGTTGAATATGGAATTCTTAAATTATAATATCTTCTTAGTGAGTAATTAGTACGTAATTAGGGTGAACTCTTAGAATTGTTAGTTAACTTGTTTGCTTGATTAATTAAAGGTAATATCTTCTTAGTGAGTAATTAGTACGTAATTAGGGTGAACTCTTAGAATTGTTAGTTAACTTGTTTGCTTGATTAATTAAAGGTTGCCAATTTGTGGTTCTTAGTTTCCTTCAATTTTCTTGCTATGGTTTCATTTGGGTTCTTGAAATCAAGTAGGAGGTGAGGATTTTAGTTCCACTACAACAAATTCGATTATCAGAGACAAATAATTTTGTCAGTTATAAATGATATTTCGTCACTTAAAATCTTGTTTGATGAAAAACGTTTCGTCACACCATCATCCCTAAATGTGGGGTCGCTAAAAGTAAATAAAGACGACTTAATGCTTCGTCGCTAAAAAGATTACATTAACTACAAAAAAAAATCATCCTCAAATACATGGCATTTGTGACAAATCCAATTGTCATAAAAAGTCTATTTTTTTAGTTAATTGTATGATTTTGTCACTAAAAAGTTGTTACCACTGACAAAACTATATCTCACTAATTATTTAGTTCAATCAGTGACAACACTAATTGTCTCTAAGATTATATGCATTTTGTAGTTAAACAATGTAATTTCCTCACTCGTAACTGCTTTTTAGATACATAAATAAATTCATCCTCAAATATATAAACTTGGGACAAATTTATTATTATGAAAAGGTTAATAATTTAGTAGTTGAATGTATCATTCGTCACTAAAAGTATTGTTTTACCACGAACATGTAATTGTCATAATAACTTATCATAATTAGTGACAATAACAATTGTCACAAAATAAAAAAATATTTCGTATTTAATAAAAAAGAGGTATTGAGCCAAATATATTTTTGTCACTAAATGTAATCAACTTATGAAAAACTTATTTATTTTGTGACAAAAACATTTGTCTTGAAAAGTTAGATTTAATTGCTGCTAAAAGTTACCTTTAGTAAGAAATTTTTTTGTCATTAATTATAAACATTGATGACATTTAATTAATTTATGTTGATACTAGATATAATATGCTCGTGCAAGCACAGGGCCAATAAATTGAAATTGTATATATGTAGTAAAATTCATTCTTCCAGAAAATGTTAGTTCATGAGTTCCAGACGAAACTTTAAATTGGCAAAAAAAAATTAATTAAAGCCAGAGAAAAATAAAATAAGAAAATTAAGAATATACATCATGAAAAATTTTTATAGGTAACACACAACTTGAACTATTCAAGTTCCTCGGATCATCATATTTCCTAACAGTCTACATATAGACAACATTCCATACAAATAGTTCCATGACTTGAACAATATTCAAGATTTTCAATTGCATAAAGAGAGATAGGCCAATAATAAATTTTCTTCAGATAATCAATAAAGATGAGCAAGAATCTACCCATGTAATGTTTAAAGAATGGTGTGTTAAGCTATGTAATATCTTAATATTTCTTAAATAGTCCTTGTTACTTTCCAATAACATGATCACATTGAGCAATTGAACATCTGCCAGGTCAAGTGCCACTGTAATGATAAATTTATTTAACAAAAAATAAGTCAGTTAGTTTCCCAAATATCAAAATACCAAACTAATGTACTCATAACACATGTTAGTAAACAAATCTAAAGAACATGAATAAAGTAAGACTTTTTGCGTTTATATCAGTCCTAGGTTCTTTACATTAATAGAGATAATATTCATCAACAACCCACATATATTTACATACATATGAAAAAGGATAAAAGCCTAAATCTCATATCACCAAAGCAAAACCTCACATCAGTTTCTCATGTTCAATTAATCTTAAGGAAAAAACGATTGATGCCAATGATGACGCCATAATAGAGATCTTGGAGGGTCAGTACAGGAGCTTGTGCTGACTAAAGAAGAGACAGGAAAGCCAACATTACATTCAACACAATGGAGGGAAATGATAATGATCTGGGAGTGCTTATTTCCACTTTATACTTGTTCAAAAGTTGAATAAAACTTGCTTCCACTTTCATCAGGGGTAGATAAAACTTATTATCACTGTCACCAGGAGGTTTTCATACGAAAACAATTTTAGAATTTAAAAATTAATGACATGAACTCTTTTCTAACTTGCATATGACCTCAAAATGCTTGAGTTATAAGAACTTATATAAACACGATGTTGAATCTAGTGGATGATAGGCAAACACTTAAAGATAGAGGCAAACGCAGAAATAGGCATAGTTGGTTCGCTGAATATCACACAATGACGTCCTAAATTTCAAGTGTTTACTTATTCATTAGGAAGTAGTATTATCAAGTAAAGCTAACACACATAGATTTGCAAAGACCGATCTGATAAGAATTTATAGACAGACAAAACATATTTAGATAGGAGTGCAACAATAAAAACATTGATCTTATTGTATAAAGCTGTAACATTTTTTGTCAATTCTTTTACATAGAACCACCTGAAATGACATGACTACTACAATACTTTACCAAAACTGCAACTGTGAGTACCACAATCATTTGTAACATGCATCTTAGTACAATAGCTACATGTGAAAAGAACTAAGGAAATTAATCATCCTATCTACTTCCTCTACATTTTTTATTTGTACACTAAAAGGCTAAAAGTGATAAAGCATTTAGACTTTAAATTACAAATATCCCTTTTGCTTTCAACTTATCTCCGATTTCTTTCCTTCCATACAATGCACTATACAGGTACTGATATAGTGTTCCACAATCTTTTTGTCATCTTTGTGTAGTCCCCTTCTGTTCCTCTACGCAAATTTCAAGGGTGTAAATAGGAAAATCTATCTTTTTAGAGAGAACATTGGCCTAAGGAGGGGAAAAAGTCATTGTTTTATCATCTCATCATCCTTAACAATGTACCAGTTCTTTAGAAGATTCTGGGATGCACCATTTAACTTCAAGCAAATTCACGAACATGTATAATTTAATCGTATAATTGAAACATACATATAATTATCATATCATTTTTTCATATTTATCAGGCACAAAAGAAATGTAACATGTGTATATGTTTTAGTTTGTGTACATAAAAGTAAAAGTAAGGTGCATTCAACAATTAAGAGATGAGGAAAAGTGATGAAATTAAAAACGAAGAAGTAGCAAGCAAGTGGCATATAATTAAGAAGCAGGAAGAACGGTCAAGCTAAACAGCTAAGCAGGATAAACCATTAAGAGAGAGAGAGAGAGAGAGAGAGAGAGAGAGGGAGAGAGAGAGAGACCAAAACTTACAGAGGTGCAATAGCAGGAATTCGAGCAAAAGTAGGAGCAGGAATCAACTAGCACAGGTAGATGACTGCAAAAAACGAAGCTGGAATTAACAATCTAGTGCAAACAATTATAAAGGACTTAAACTATTTCATGTTATCTGTTGTTTTAGTGGCATGTTTCTATAGTTTGAGACGCAGATGGTGACTCGCAGACTCAAGCAACACTTAAAAGTAGACCAAAGGGAGTTCCTAATGAAAAGTCCTCTACATCGGTGTGGTGACGAGACCAGGAGAAGTGTGGGTGATGTTTTGGGTCTGGTATGTTTAGTTTCGAGAAAAGGCTCAAAATAGTCTATCATCTTTGGACTAGGATCAAAATGATCCTATTTGTTTTGTATGGAGCATCAGTAGTCCTTATTCTTTGATAAAGTGGTGAACTTTTAGTCCATACTTTAACACCGTTAATCTTTTAACAGAGATTGAACTGACCGACTGTGGATTTTAGCAAACAAACAACAAACAACAACATACCCAATAGAATCCCACAAGTGAGATCTGTGGAGGGTAGAACGTACGCATACCTTACAACTACCTCTTAGAAGTAGAGAGGTAGTTTCTTGGGAACCCTTATCTATGGATTTTAGCAAGAACGTTGCAAATGTGCCCTGAAATTTTTAATGAAGCTAGTCCTAATAAATGAAGTAAAATGTGTAGAATTTTATGTGAAGTAATTTACACTAAATATATTCATACTAATCCATGCATGAATTTTCAGTGTCATATATACATATAAATAATATGAGAGATTTATCACAACCCGCTCAATTTAAAACTTTTGACTTGTACTACCTATCACTTGGTCAACGAAATAATTTCTTTTAATTAAAAAACAACCAATCAACAGAATATCTACCCAGCTAACAAGAAGCCTTGTTGGTATAATGAGCTTCGAAACATTCAATTAGAAACATATTGACGTACCAAGTAATTGTTGGTGAGAAACCAATAGTCCTCAGTTTGTTATGGAAGACTAGGAAGAGTGTGCTTATTGAAACGACCTCAAAAGGTGTCCGAATATGTGTCTTGGAAGTGTCCAAATTTGTAATTTTTATATATCCCCAAACTCGTACATGATTTTGAAAATTCGACTTCATATTCTTGATCAGGGGGAAAAATTGAGTGGGAAATGGGTCTAACCCTGATTTTAGAACAACCATATCAAAATTTGAAAATCCAAAGTTGTAATTTCCAGAGAGGTTTTTGCGCACTTGGCGCAACGCGCCTTGGGTTCTCTTCTGTGTTATTTGCCCAGATTTTGTTGTTCGATCCAAGGCTTTGGGTCTAAGTCTTCCCATGCATGAAAATACCTATACTTAGCCATATTTCAACATTATATCATACAAGACATTCTCCAATACTCTCTCAAACACTTAGACAAATATTTCACTCAAAATTCAAGTGCCAAAACTCATTCCTGATCTTAAGGATTTAATTCAAGCTTCAAGTCTCCATTCCATTCTTTGTTAAGGAATTCTCCAAAGCTAAATTATGTGGGTTTCAACCATTGGGTCCTTTCACCCAGCTTCCATTTCACATAAATTCCATGTTTCTAAGTTGTTTTGCTTATGGGTCTTACTTACTATGAATTTGACTATGAACTATGTTGGGGTTTCATGAAAGTGTGACTGTTTTAGCATATTTTGACCTATGAAGCTGGATTTATTTTGGGATTTGATGAAGGGTTTCTATGTATATTGCATGAGGGTATTACTAAGTATTGGTGGGTTGATTTACTTCAAGTTTTCTTGCATGATTTCACTCTTGAATGCATAATTAAACACTAGCATTACACACCCACCCAGTATCTGATAAAATGTCCGGATTAGGGTTCTTGAGTTATTGATGATCTATTGCATGGCCTATGAGACAAGTGACTTTATGATGATGAAAGTAATGTATGAATGTGTTGATTTCATGGAAATTGGCTATAGTGTTGCAAGTGACCATACCATAAATAAAGGGTACATACCTCATCCACCTTGTCGGGTGGTGGCAATCCCGTACTACCATAGATGAAGGGTATATACCTTATCCAACTTGTCGGGTGGTGGCAATCCCATACTACCATAGATAAGGGGTATATACCTCATCCACCTTGTTGGATGGTGGCAATCCCGTTCTACCATAGATGAGGGGTACATACATCATCCACCTTGTCAGGTGGTGGCAATCTCATACTACCATAGATGGGTAGATACCTCATCAACCTTCCAAGCAGGTGGCTTGGCTTGGATTCCAAGTGCTAAGTTGCTCGGTCTATGATGATGATCTCTTACTACACTTGTAATATGTTCTATATAAGCATGTTTTACTTCAAGTATCATGCACACATGTCATATTATTATCATGCTATCCATTACTTATGATAATGCATTTTGTCTATGTTGCCTATCCCTTGTTGCATTGCACCCTACATACTTAGTACATTCAAACTGTCACGACCCAACCCAGGGACCGTGATTAGTGCCGATTAGGTACCCAGGCAAACACTAAACCGGATTTCCAACTATAATAGCTAAGGAATCTATCGAAATTTCGACAGAGTTTCCTCTATTCTACTGACTAACCAAACCTGCAGATAGCAACCCCAGCATACCAGAAATATCTATACACATATATACGCGGCCGACAAGGTCACCGCTGTGGTAGAACCGCTCGACAAGTGTATCATACATACATAGTCATACCACATGCCACATCCCACACCCACATGATACACAGACCTCTACACATACGAACTGAATCATAGGACGAGACAGAGCCCCGTCATACCCTCGAATACACATAAATGCAAAATACAGGAAATAAGTGTACATGTATATACCAAAACCTGCTCCTGAGGCAAAGAGAGCACTTCAATGGTATACAGAGATCCTAAGAAGGTGGATCTCTAACCTGTACGTCAGTACCTGCGGGCATGAAACGCAGCCCCCGAAAGAAGGGGGTCAGTACGAAATACGTACCGAATATGTAAAGCGAAAAGTACGAAACATAAATGAGAGTAATAAATCCAAGAAAAATATATGAGTCATACTTGCATGCAAACATCAAAATAATTTTTTATTTAAAATATCAAAGTAATGCATATCGGATGAGAATGATGGCGACCTCTAACTCGTCCCATACCACCGCATAACACCAGAAGTTTCAAATCCCCGAAATCTCCCACACAAGTCCCAACTGTAGTATAAGTGAGCCGAGGCGAAGGGGCCAAGCACTTACGTCATAGGGTAGGTGAGCCGAGGCAAAGGGGCCAAGCACTCACGTATCGTAATGTGTAGAGGTCATCATGCCCGATAAGTGAGCCG
>JAOTQR010076643.1:0-12916 GCA_025774065.1 Solanum ossicruentum
CAAGAATTCAAACATTCAAGTTCAAGAACAAGCTTAAAAGCTCTTGAACTCAAGATCAAACTCAAGAACAAATTCAAATTTCAAGAACAAGATCAAGTGTCACGCCTCGGGAGGGTACCCTAGACGTGATTGACACTCGGAGACTATTGCTAGCCCCAAACGGACCTTGCCTTCGTTCAGTCAATTCATCAGCGGAAGAAATAAGATAATAATAGTAATACAATTCTATCTGTAGGCTCAATACTATAAATATCGATCTATCATAGAAGAAATAGAATACCAAATAAAAATTTGAATGTAAAGAAAAGAGAGGGAAAGAACCCCCAACATTAACGTTTATGAAGCCTCTATACAATAGTCTGAGATGGTACTATGACAGGCCATTGCTACCAAAATCAAGTAAAAGACTATCATCAAAAGAAAATAAACATCCTCCGGATGCTGGGGAGGACTCACCACTGTCTAGAATGGAGTGCTCTGAACCTCAATGATTGGGCTGCTGAAGTCTTCGGTCTATTAAATCTACATCATAAAATGATGCAGCTCTAGAGGAGCGTTAGTACGTAACGATCTAAAGAAAAGAAAACAATATACAATCACTCCTCAATCACTCAACTTCACCTCTGAGTAAAGGACAAGACTCTAGCACCTCACTATCCATCAAATATTCACATCACAGGAGTTCTATCATCATGAAACCTATCTGGGAGTTTCTATAACTTACAACCACTATCTATGAGCCGGTAGTGATACAACGAAGAGATGTCGTTTTCACATCTGTCCAGTACCTTACTGGAGTAAGGGATGAGTGTGTCAGTAGATCCAAAAGTCTGTCAAGTCCTCTTTTGAGACAAAGAAAACATCCGCTTTCATGGTCAAATCCTCTCCTGCAGTGGCCACGTAATTAATGAATACAAGGAAGACTCACTCTTACCCATTTTGGTGCTAATACTCCTCCCAGGACTCAATATGCTCATAAGTCTATCAATCCATCAAGAACTCTCATCATCAAACCTCTACGGGCAAGTTTATCTTTTCAAATTCAAGGGGGATATATTCATCCAACTCTATCAATGTTATTCTCATCTGTCACAGTTATCAACACACTCACCACAGGACTTAGACTCAGTCAAACATCACATTTAGACAATCAAGGCTTTAGACATCCCCCTTAGTTCATTATTTAAGTCTTTACAGATAGAATTCGTAAGAGTTTAAAGACAATCACATAAATATGTAAGTATATAGTAAATTTTAAGCATGGTGATCATCAATTTAGGATATGAAAATATAGTTTAATGAATATATTCAAGAACTTAAGATAATATCCAAGAATTAAATGTCAATATTCAAGAACTCTCAAGAAATCATAATTCAAGACTTCTAGACATTTACTTTTCTTTCTAACTCTATATTGGCACATGGAAGAATGATTTCATGCTTTTGGATAGTCTTTACATACCTGGGAATGGAGATTCTTCAAAGAAATTGGAAGGTCTCTTGAAAAACCCGTAAGTTCTCTCCTTTTCTTCTCTCAGACTTACGTAAAAATACTTAAAAAAATTTATGGGTTTGAACCCTTTATGTACGAAACCCTTTAAAAACCTGTTTGGGATATTAAAATATATTGGGAAGGATGAAATTGCCCTTCCCAAATTAAAAGAAACAAAAATAATTTTTCGAACATAGGTGCGCATCGCGGAGGGGACACACACTAGTGTTTTTTCGCAACTTTTTCATAAGTTCAATTCTTGTCGAAAAAAGAAAGAAAAACTTAAGTGTTGCTCCGCGCCCCTGGAGCGTTTGGAGGGGATGTGGAAAATCCACTGTTTCTATCCAAAATTGGACATTTCGAAAATAGACCCGACTTGTTTTAAGTCGGATCGAGACCATTTTCTGACTCGATTTTTCATGTTGATCATAAATCCAGTCTCAAATTTTTCATCAGAACTTGGGAAGACGCATTGTCCGAGCGATGCATTTTTGGGACATTTTGATAATTTTACAGGGTGTTACACAAGAATAAATTCAAGTTTTGAGATTGAGTTCAAGAACTAATTTCAAATTCAACATCAAGCTCAAGAGCCCTTGAATTTACACTTGAAAAGGCGAATAAGAGGATTCATAGAGATTGTAACGCTCATATATTGAAATCAAATACTACAATTGTTTGCGATATTTTCGTTCTTGATTATTATTTTTTTGACGCGAATTTTATCGTCCACAAATTCTAGCACTCCCAGTGGGATCAAATTTGCCCTTTATCTCTTTTGTCATAACTCGAATCATGGAGAAATTGAATCATACAAGGGGGATGGACCATATTTGGTACAAAAAGTATACTCAAATGGTGCTTACAAGCTTGTCGATGCAGATGGAATAAGGATCGGTCCTATAAATGTAAACTTTCTTAAGAGGCTCCTTGAAGTACGAGTATAAAACTGCAGGATACTCCTGACCTACAAGAGTATAAATTGTGTACAACATCCATTTGTGTCCGCTAGGTTGAAAATCTCGAAAGAGGCGGCCTAGGAAAAAGTTAGGGAAAAAAACACTCTCCAGAGAACTATGTTGTGACTTGATCCTCATTATTATGGTACATAGGCACTTGGAATCATATTCCAGGTTCAGTTGCATGAGTGTTAAAAAACTATATGTCCAACGTAATTCCTTATGGGGGCAAAGTACTATAGAATGTGAGCCTCTTCAATGGCATGCTTGAGATCTTCAAGTTTTATCATGTTTACAGTTTGGAGTCTTCAAACTCCTCAAGTATGCAAGTTAATATCCCCAAATCTACAAGTTGATTCTCAAATTAAGCAAGTATGAAAGTGATAGTCTTCAAGCTTTCAAGTTTATGTGTTGATACTCTTGAGATTTGTCGATTGTCTAAGTTAACGCATTAAATTCCATAAAGTTTGCAAAAGTGAATGCGCAAGCTTTATAATAGGAGGACTTTTATTATTTTCATTTTTATTAGAGTGCCAAGCGTGAATTAAGTCTGAATTACTATGGGTTGCAACAAAAGAAGGCATGTAAAAAAATTCAAGTTAAAACCACAAATGCAAGATATGAGACAAAAAAAAAGAGAAACTTTATTGCTATAAAATTGTCTAACATATCAATCTAAATCATGAGAAGATAAAGAAAGGAGGAAGAAAAACAAAGAGGGGTGAGGGAGCCTAATCTAAGCATAATTTGTAGTTGATCAAATCTTGATGACTAGCCTCCAAGCTCTCTCTCTCTTATACTCCATGCGAGTCGAATCATCAGTTGTCAAGAAGTCCATGTTGTCATAAAGGACACCTCATTCTCAGCAACTAAAATCTTGGCTCGAACCTCTTCAATCTCCCTCTTGGCAGCATCTACAATATCATCAAGTTCCTATCGCTCCGCTTGTAGGGTTGTTAAATTTCTTATGACCCTCTTTAAGGACTTTCTTTTAGAAAAAGCATGTTTAGTCTTATCACCATCCTCTGCTCTAAATGACGCAAGACCCTCATTGGCCTTGGAAAGCAACTCTAGATTTTTATCTTCATGCAACTTATCTACAAAATTAGAACATTCTAATAGATAGCAAGCTTCAAAAGAGAATCCACAAGATGCTTCAAGGGTGAAAAATCTATGAAACGCATCTCACTCATTTCTTGGAGAATCTTATAAATATCTTCTTTGTAAGATGAAATTGAGTCTAGAGAAGTTCTAGAAACTTTGCTACAAATCTCTTACCAAAGGCCCAAGATTTACTTCTTTTTGTGAGTTTAGACAATATTTTTTCCTTCAAATATAGATTTAGCCCCATTTGGCTTTGAAAAGAGCGAAGGAGTCCATTTGAATCAAGGGTCAACCCTTTTAAAGCTTGACCATGAGAAGTGGATGTAGTTCTTTGTCCTTGTTCAATAGCTAAAGTTGACCCTACCTCGGGTTTTGATGTCGCGATAGACTCATCACTAATTTGTGGCCTCTCTTGTTATGATTCCTTTGGATTCTCAACAATATTTTCCTACACAAAATGGGAGAGAATAAAGTTAGCAAATTACTTAATCATAAATTGAAAGAAAGAGATATTTGTGGCCGAAGGGAAAACCTCTTCACTCTGGATGACTAATGTTTTTGAAGGAACATCAATCCCTTGTTCTTTTACGATCTCCAATCCAATGCTTTAAACTTAGTTGATTCATGCCTTTTCCTCTTCTAGCATTGATCTTAATTGCTACTTTGGCTTGTCTTTCGAGAGGTTTGCTTTCTAGATAGAATAATTTAGGGGTATCTCTCTACACCAGTAGAAGTACAAGCTACTTGTTTCTTAGATCCCTTAGAGGACTTGAGCCTCTTACTTTGAGGTTGTGGGCAAAGTGGAGTATTAACTTGTCAGAGCGCCTCTCTAATATCTCAACTTTTTTCTTCTAAAGGATTGGTGAATTCAGGCCCGACCTTTTTCACCGAAGTTTCCAAATTATCCTCAAAAACTTCCCATGGCTTCTTTCCTACCAAGAGGGATATCGATCAGTGAAAGATTTCTTCGAAGAAGTAATCATAGGTGAAAAGGCCACCCTTTTACATAGTAGTATGTGAGACACAGATTCTCCAATACCTAAGTCCCTTATCAAAAGATTCAACACGAATATCTTTTTAAAGATGTCCGGGAATATCTTGATAAAATTCAAACTGATAACTAAATCATAATATTGCAGTCAATTTGATAATGATTGAGTGACATTGCTTCTTCGGCCTGAATCAATGAATCCCTTAGATATAATGCAAAAGATCTCTTGGTCTATCCTTGATAAGATATTTCTCTATGAAAAATATGAATTGGAGTTTGGAGAAGGGGAGAGAGAAGGAACCCTTGACCCGCAGGAGGATTTATTCAATCACATAGTTTGGGCACCATATTCTTCCATACTCGATATCATAGATACATATAGAATTTTGTGAAAAGTCATATTCGATGAAAGTTGTATGTATGGCTTAGAGGGAGATCTTTCATATCTTTCGAGATCCACCCTTTGAAACCTCAGTGAAACACTAGATTTCTTATCTCATATCTGCTTTTCATGAAAAATATCAATTGAAGTGGAGGGTTTGTTCAAACAACAAGGGGTTGGGTCAATTATTCAATCAAATGATATTAAGCATGTTTCTCATCTCTTCTCGAAAAATAAATAGTCTATTACTTTGCAAACTCTGCTCAATTTCATATGTGGCAATTCCACCAAGATCTCTTCGTTAGTTGGGGGAAGAATCCGACCGAATTAGATTTTTTGAGGAACATATCGAGAGAGAATTGGATTTGGTTTGACAATGTGTGGTTGGTAAACAAGGATTGGTTTTTTTAACAAGGTACATAATGTATCGTCAAATATTCAATATGATTCCATAAGATCTATTATGGCTCGATGAAGAAGAAGTCTCCTCTCCTTAAGGTAAGATAATTAAAGCGGAGGCTCATAAAATTAGATCAATCTAACTCTAGAGCTTTATTATCATCAAAGTAATAAGTTGAGTGAGGCCTATTAAGCATGGTCGCACTCCACACAAGGTTTTCACCTCTATGTATGCGCTTTCGTGCCTTATCTTTGTCAAAATATTTTACAGTACCCTCGCCAGAATATGCCACCATCAGCGGGAGAGAAGATCCACCAGTAAGAGGATAAGGTGACTTGACGTAATAAGCAAGCCAACCATAGACATAATGAATAGGGAAAGAAACTTTAATGTGATCAAGCTGTGAAGTATTTGAAATCTTGTGTAAGCTATGATAGATGCTTGCTGAGACTGGGACTGTGAGGCTAACCCTTCGACCACTTGCCATCAAGGTTGCCATCTTAAAAGTTTCAGGCAGAATAAGGTTTCCTTCTTCTAAGGGAAATACAAAGGCACATAACCAACATGACAAGAAGGCTGCCAAATAAGTCTCATACTTTTGGTGTTTTGCTCTAAGCACAAAAAATGTCATCTCTTGAGAGCTTAACAATGTGTTCACCTCCATTGATGTTTCACCTATTAGGTTATGTGTAGATGATAGGCATTGAGTCTTTTTCTCTATTCTTGGGGGAGTTAGCTCATACTTGATGACTTGTTTACGCTAAAATTGTATTCATTCACTAAAAGAGTTCCCTGAGCTACCACATTTCTCCTTTCTAATATAATGAAAGGCAGCAAACAAATACTCACAAGTTGAGGAAGAAATCTATCCCTTTTGGAATCATGACTTGTAAGCTCTATGGCATTAGGCATCACTTCTTCATAAGGACACCTACTAATCGGCAAACCGCCAAGAGTATACAAATCCCAAAGGGATATAGATGCTTCTCCAAGAGATATGAGTAGTGTATTTGTTTGTAGACACTACACCTCACAAAGACCTACATGATATTGAAGTTTCGATCGTGGGTAAAAAGAGAATCAAAGACAGCATTTGAAGGTTAGCATTGTCCAAACCTTGCCCATTCTTGCTAAGGACATCTTCTGTCCATTCTTAATATCCCGGGATGCAATGAAATTTACCTTTGAAAAGAATTTTATCTCCCCAATATAACTCTTCTTAAATCATGCGGCGCCCTAAATTTGGAATAGTACTTGCAAGATTTGTACCTTGAAGATTTGGCTTCTCAAAATACCATACTTTGGAAGCTTTGTTAGATTGGTGGTCACATTCTAAGGTCCAATTTGCCTTATGAAGTGTGTTCTTAATTGTGGCCACACATAAACTTAACGACCAACTAAAGGAGCTTGGATCAAAATCTTGGTTTCTACCTTGCTATTTTGTGTTTCGATTATAAGGTATCTAAGTCCATCTAAGTCCAGAAGATGAGCAAGTGTAGTTTTTGAAGAAGACCATTGTTCAGGTTGCATAAAAGGAAAATGTTACCCTTCATCAATGATAGCATGCAAAAGGGGGGGGGGGGGGAGACAAAAATCAAAAAGAAAAAATATGGCTAATTAGGGTATTTGGGAACTTTGTAAAGCTTCGAATTGGGAGTCCCTTATGTTTAAACATTGAGAACATTGTAAAGTCTCGAATTGATGGTCCCTTATGTTTAAACATTAGGAACTTTGTAAAGCAACGAATTGATAGCCCCTTATGTTTAAACATTGGGAACTTTGTAAAGCCTCACATTGGGGTCCCTTATGTTTAAACATTGGAAAATTTGTAAAATCTCGAATTGATGGTCCCTTATGTTTAAACTTGGGAACTTTGTAAAGGCTCGAATTGATAATCCCTTATGTTTAAACATTGAAAACTTTGTTAAGCCTCGCATTAGGGGTCCCTTATGTTTAAATATTGGAAACTTTGTAAAGCCTCAAATTGATAGTCCCTTATGTTTAAACATTGGAAACTTTGTAAAGTCTCGCATTGGGGGCCCCTGATGTTTAAACATTGAGAACTTTATAAAGTCTCGAATTGTTGGTCCCTTGTATTTAAACATTGAGAATATTGTAAAGACTCGAATTGGTGATCTCGGGTATGGACTTAAACACATCCCTTCACACCTTGAGATCAAATTCTTGTGTTAGAGAATTTGCGAAGCACAAATCTTGCTCCATTTGACCTACCAAAAAAAGGGGATGAACAAAGAAGAAGAAGAAAATCATACCTAAACAAAGACGTCTGGGATTAGACTTCAATTTTCATTGAAAAAATATAAAGAAGCACACACCTATTTATAGGGTGCTGTACAAGAAGAAGAAAAAAAAGGAAGGCACGAATGGAAAAAGAAAAAAATAAACGAGACGAAGTAAAAAAAAAAGAGAGAGAGAGAGAGAACAAGGAAAGAAAGAGAAGAAAAAAAAAGTGGTCAGACCACGAAACAAGGAAACAACAAAGGAAAAGAAGAAAAAAAAGAAAAGAAAAGGGAAAGAAAGAAAAAAAAAAAGAGGAAAAAATAAGAAGTTCAAGTTTCCTTTTTTTTTTTTCAAATAAGCTAAAGTTGGAAATAATTTTCTTTTTTGCATAATATTATAATAATAAAGTTATAATATTATGTTAATACCTTTTTAATACTATAATAATTGTTATCATAATATTAAATTAATACTTCAAGTCTAGTCTTCAAACGATAAAATATTCTGACAAGACTTTAAGCAGGGGACATCTGTAGTCACTTAAAATTTATTAAATATAAATTTTAAAATAATTCGAATTATATTAAATTCATAAATATATTAGTCTAAATAAGTGTTATGGACTAATATAATTGGGTTAATCATTTAAGTCCAATAAATATGAATTTAATTAAAACTCATGTTAACTGATTTAGGCTACAATAAAAGAGTCCAAATTAATAGGCCAAATATTATTTCATCCAAGAGGCCCAATGTCAAATGATGTGGCATGCCTAGTCAAACAAAGAAACGCTTGTCTTGGCACCACATGTCAAATGATGTGTCATGCCAAGTCAAACAAAGAAGCCAATAAGATCATGTCATGTGTCAAAATGACAAGCCCGTTTCCTTAAAGTGCAATAACTCTTCTATTCCACAACTATAAATAGGGGTCTTCATAATTCAAAGAAAAAAAAAGAGGAAGAATTCTAACAAAAAGCTATAGAAAGTTCGTGGATCAATCGCTGCAAATTTTTCTACAAAGTTCAAGAATTCAAACATTTAAGTTCAAGAACAAGCTTAAAAGCTCTTGAACTCAAGATTAAACTCAAGAACAAATTCAAGTTTCAAGAACAAGATGAAAAACAAATTCAAATTTTGAGATCAAGTTCAAGAACAAATTTTAATTTCAAGATCAAGCTCAAAAGCGCTTGAATTTACACTTAAAAAGGCGAATCAGAGGATTCATAGGAGATTGTAACACTCATATATTAAAATCAAATACTACAATTGTTTGCGATATTTTTCGTTCTTGATTATTATTTTCTCAACGCGAATTTTATCGTCCACAATTAGATATTGATTGTAACGGAGTGTTATATTTATTATTTTATTATTTTTTGAAAATGATTTATGAAAGAAGGAAAAATTTGTCATTTTATTATTTTATTATTTTTTATTTTTTGAAAATGATTTATGAAAGAAGGAAAAAATTGTCATTTATTTTTAATTATATTTGAACTTGAATTGTTTTGATAGTAGGGAAACAATTACAGTTAAATGCTAAAATCATACATATCATCAACATTTAGAATTTGCAGTTAGTTCATCAAATACAGGACATTTACTTTAAAAATTCTTCGGTAAAGTAACATTTGAAATGTATCTAAGCAATCTTGTCAAGTTATTACTAAAAAATACACATACCAGTTTTAGGACTTCAAAGTGTTATTTTCCAAATTCTAAATTGTTTGTGTTTATAACCTTTACTTTTATTTTTCTTATGTACATTTTTTTATGTAATCAAAAAATCTTTCGCTGCAGATGTGTCTTTATTGCATGGTCTTGGGCATATAAGTTTATCACGATCCGAAAATAGACGTGATGATACTTACTCAATCCCACCAGGACAAGTCAGCCTAAACCCAACAAAAAATAGAAATAACATGCACAAGTAACTAAATAGAGTAGATAACTAAAAAATGAAAATCTTCACAAGCTTAAATACCACCCAATGATTGTTTGTTACAGGTACAAGCCACAATCAATACAGAAAATCAAAGAAGTACAAGTTTGAACTGTCTTTCTTCTCGAATAGAATAAAGCATAAGAGAAATAGGAAGAAGAGAGTGTGTAAGATGACGTCCAACTACATCTTTAAATATCTTGGAAAGCCTCGTATGATCAAGAAAGGTACTATTCACTATCCGAGCTCAGAACCTACACAAGTATAGAAGCAAGGGGTGAGTACTAAAAAAACACGGTACCCAACAAGCCAACTAATAAAATAAACCAAGTCCAAATATAATACACAAAATTTTTTCATCTCAATTGAACCTCCACAATTACAACCTGCATAGAAAATTAGCCCAACATAACAATACTTAATACACAATACAAATAGTTTTCACAAAATTGCAGTTCAAAATCAAGCCACAACTCACAAGTGATAACATAGTTAATTGCAAGAATAATATCATGTCACATAAGGATATGTAAGAATGATATGAATGCTTATACAATAATTGCCAGCAAGACCTTGGCATTCTAACATTACTGGCAAAGACCTCAAACATCACAACAGTGTCGGTAATGAACTTGACATGACATCATTGCCAGCAACAATATTGGCATCACAATATCACTAATAAGAAACTTAGCATCACAATATCGCCTACAAGGACCTCGGCATCCCAATCTCTATTATCTCACTCATATTAGTATCCAAAACCAATGAAAATATGCAATACATAGAATGAATAAGTATGAGATAAAGTATACAAATAAATCCATTCATAATCACCAATCACAACAAAATATTGTAATATAGAATTCACATCACTTAACCACATTTTCAATTCAAGTATTACAATACCACACTAATTCTCTTTTATTTTGAATCATCCCATTTTAGAATATTAAAATATTTAATGAATCATTCATCTCGTAGCCCATTTTTCATTACTCTCCAATACACATAGAAGAAAGAAATTTTGAAAATTCTATGAAAATTATAAAGATTCGAAAGTCCACTTGCCTTAGTCGAATCATGATCAATCAAACACTTGAGTCTTTCCCTTTCAAATAGAATCCATAGCACTACGATTTAGTCCAATAATAATCACGATGAGATTTCGAAACCAACAATACCTAAACCACTATATGTCTAAGCTACATCCAAAAAGACTCATCCAAATTTATAATCAAATTCCTAATCTTGAGCCAAGATTACGTCTTACTTCCTCCAAGTAACATAATTCTCATTATATTTATATAATATAATAAATCTACTGATATTGCACATATGGAATGAGATACACCAATAATTATTTATTTTCTAGCCAACTACAATCTCTTGCAAGTATTAACCTTGCCAGTGCATACACGCCAATAATCAATTCTTTTCTAGTCAACCACAATCTCCTACAAGTATTAACCTTACCAATTGCATATAAGCATCACCACGTCATTGTTGATATTTAATTTTTATTGTTTACGATATAAATTAATTATTGAATTTTTAATTTTTAATAAGTTGAAATAATTTATTTTTTTAAAAAAATTAATTAAATATTACGCGCCCCCAATTTCCTCTTTTCCCCTTTCTCCTTCACGATCCCCTTTTCCATTTTCTTCTTCACCATTCGTTTCTTCTTCTTCTTCTTCTTTGCAGGGACAAACCAGACGACCTCCAAACGCCAACAACAACTCCCAACGCTCACCCTCTCACACTCTATCTCCCTCACCAAGAACCCAACCATTCCCTTTTCTCTTTCGACCCAGAAAGCCCGGCGCCGCCAACGACCAACAACCCCCAACAAACCCGACCAGCGTAGTAAATGTGTTGAAAAAGCCATCATTCTTCTGAATCCCTCAATCAACGGTGAAGATTTTCAATCCGTTGGGGATTTTATAGTAAATCCGAGAGATTCTTGTCCCCAAGGATGGATTTTGGATTTCAAATTTAAAATCCGACCCCAATTTCCTGAATTTTCCCTGCGTCTTCCCCCCATTTCAAACCCTAGTCGTTCCCTATAAATTCGGCCTTTTTCTTCATTATTAGCAGCGATCGAATCCCTCAAAACCCTAGCAAAAGCTTAGCAGCCATCGATAATCAAGAATCCTAGCAATCCTTAGCTGATTTCAAGCCGCTTTATTTGTTAAAAATCCGAAAGCTCCAATCAATTGCTACAGCACCAATCTGTGTGGTGGAGAGGCTTCGTCAAGTTCATCGTCTCAGTTCGCTGCTCCGACAAAGGTAATACCCTGACCCTATTTCTCATTTTAAGTTTCTTATATTATGTTTGGATGCGAGCGTTGACACTATGTTAAAGTTTCGTGATGGCACTTAGTTCATTAGGACTGATAATGTTCTTTTACGCTGAGTTGGCTCTGTGGTTTGTTGATAGCAGTTGTTAAGTTTTTTTTTCAGGGGATGCTCTACCTGTTGTTTTCATTTCTTAACATAAGTATGGTTTTCAAGTAGAGTTCGAGTTATTCCCAGATTAAGCGCGTCTAAAATGACTTTCTTTCAACGTAACTAACTGCGTTAGTAGTTATCGTTTTAGTACCAGTTTAAGTCCTTGATGAAATGACCCCTTTCTCCTGTTTCTGTATGTTAACAGTTTGAGCTTAATATTTGTACCATGATAAGATGATTTTGCTTTTTTCAAAACTTGCCACAATACTCAAATTCTATTAATCTGTCAATAACTCTAATTTCCTGAACTGCTGTAAGGTTCTCATCCCATTCATTTCGGGTTCGTCTTATGATTTATATCTGTGTGAAGCTATTGAATCATCATGTTTGTTTTGAATTTTGTTTAACTAGATATGCCATATTGTGGCAAGTAGATGTTGTGGATTTGTTGTTACTGGTCGCTGAAACATTTTGCAACCATAGAGTCACGTTTGAGCTTAAGAGTCCTGTTTTAAGCTCCCATTTAAAACTTTGTTGTGATTGAGTTCTACTTGCTAGAAATTCTTAAATGTTCTTCATGCGACTGAAACGTGTTTCAAATGCGAGTAACGACCTTCCTTTGTGCCATTAAAATCTCCCCTGTCTGAACACGCTGAATGCAATCAATAGCCTCGAATACATGACAGTAATGTTACATTCTCGAATACAGTTGGTTTCTGCCTACGGTTGTCTTTCCTGTTTAAGGTAATTTGGGTTCACTTTATTTACATGACTCTCTTGTTATCTAATTGTGGCTGCAAGAAAGATGAACCTTCCACCTGTAATTTCATCAGCAGCCCCTTTTTTTTTTTTAATATATCAGCATCAGTGCACACAAGAAACTATGGTGCAGAAATGATTTCGAATGGAACGACATATGAAATACTATTGCCACGTACACATTTAAAT
>JAOTQR010076644.1:0-10097 GCA_025774065.1 Solanum ossicruentum
CACTTAAACATTATTTCAAAATCTCATCATAAGTGTAAAATCATCATGAACTTAGTCAATTTAAACATGAACATATGCAATGACATGAGAGTTGAACTTAAGACTTGACATTATATAAAGGTCTTAGATCAATAACTTAGGCTTGAGTGGAGTAGAAAAGGTAAGGATATCACTTTTGCATGTCTGCTTTGGCCTCCCAAGTAGCACTCTCAACTTGTTGATTCCTCCAAAGGACCTTAACAAAAGCCACCTCTTTGTATCTCAACCTCTTCACTTGCCTATCCAAAATCTGAATTCGAACCTCTTCATGTGTCAAATTATCCTCAACAACACCCATAAACATCAAGAGCCACAACGGCATTCAGATCACCCACACATTTCCTCAACATAGACATATGAAACACTAGATGAACCAAATCCATTTCTCTAGGTAAGTCCAACTCATAAGCTACCTTGACAACCCTTCTCATCACCCTATCAGGACCCACATATCTTGGGAACAACTTACCCTTCTTACTAAAATGGACTACACCCTTCATGGGTGACACCTTCAAGAAGACCCAATCACCAACCTTAAACTCAAGATCCCTTTTCCTCATGTCGGCATAAGCCTTTTGATGACTTTGGACAGTCTTCAACCTTTCCCTAATCATCCTAACCTTCTCAAGAGCCTCCATAACTAGATCTGGTCCGAATAAGGCTACCTCACCAACCTCAAACCACCCCACCAGTGATCTACAATGACTACCATAGAGAGCCTCAAAAGAAGTCATACCGATGCTAGAATGATAGCTATTGTTGTAGGCAAATTCAATCAATGGAAGATGATCATCTCAACTACCTTTAAGCTCCAACAACATGCTCTAAGCATATCCTCAAGGGTTTGGATAGTTCTCCCGGCTTGGCCATCCGTTTGAGGGTGGAAGGCCATAGAAATCTTAACTTTAGTACCAAGACCCTTATGAAAGGACCTCCAAAAGTATGAAGTGAATTGTGTCCCATGATCTGATATGATGGACAAAGGAACCCCATGCAACCTTACTAAGTCATGAATGTACAACCTTGCATAATCTTCAGCCCCAAATGTGGTCTTAGCTGGTAGAAAGTGAGTCGATTTTGTCATCCTATCAACCATAACCCAAATGGAATCAAAACCCTTTCTAGTCTTGGGCAACCTAACCACAAAATCCATATTTATCTCTTTCCATTTCCAAGTAGGAACCTCAATGCCTTGGGTTAGTCCACCTAGCCATTGATGTTCGCTTTGACTTGTTGACAAGTATGACAACCAGACACGAATTTGGCAATGTCCCTCTTTATGCCTCCCCACCAATATGCAACCCTCAAGTCTCTATACATTTTGGTGGAACTGGGGTGGATAGAATAAGAAGATTTATGGGCCTCATCAAGGGTCTTTTCTATCAAACCATTAGCACATGGTACATACAACCTAACTTGGTACCTAAGGGAACCATCTCCCCTTTGGGAGAAAACCTCTACCTTGCCATCTTTCACCAAGGCCTCTAATTCTAACAAGAAGGAATCAAGATCTTGTTTTTCCATCACCTCATCAACCAAAGAAGACTTAGAACCATCAACAAAAACAACATCATCACTACTAACCTCCTCCAATCTAACCCCCAACCTAGCCAACCGATGCACTTCCCTACCCATCTCCTTCTCACTACCATCAACATGAGCTAAGCTACCCATGGGAACCCTACTCAAGGCATCTGCCACCACATTTGTCTTACCCAGATGATAATGCAAACTCAAATCATAGTCTTTAAGAAGTTCTAACCATCTCCATTGCATCAAGTTAAGATCCTTTTGAGTGAAGACATATTGGAGGCTCTTATGATCGGTGAACACATCAACATGCATCGGATACAAGTAGGGATGCCGAATCTTTAATGCAAACACAATGGCAGCTAACTCTAGATCATGGGTATGGTAGTTCCTTTCATGTACTTTGAGTTGTCTAGAAGCATAAGCTATGACCTTACTAATTTACATCAACACACAACCCAAACCAACCCGGATAGCATCACGATACACCACAAATCCCTCTAGCCCATCTAGTGACAATATAAGAGCAGACATAAGCTTGTCTTTCAATGTCTGGAAACTCCTTTCACATTCATCAGAACACACAAAGTTGGCCTTCTTTTGAATCAATTTTGCCATAGGGTAAGAAATAGAAGAGAACTCATTCATAAACCTCCGATAATAGCGCACTAAGCCTAAGAATCTCCTAATGTACGAAGGGGTCAATGATTTAGACCGATTTCTAATCACATCAATCTTCTTTGGACCCACCTTAATACCATCCCCCGACACCACATGTCCTAGGAAGGCAACCTTCCTTAATCAAAATTCACACTTTTCATATTTAGCATACAGTTTCTTCTCTCTCAGATAAGTCCTATGCTCCTTATCACCACGAGAATAGATCAAAATTCATCAATGAAGACCACAACAAAGGAATCAAGGTAGGGTTTCAAGACCCTATTCATTAGGTCCATCAAGATGGTCGGTGCATTGATTAACCCAAAAGACATCACCATAATTTTGTCATGCCCATACCTAGTCCGGAAGGTCGTCTTGGGAATATCACACTCCCTCACTTTCACTTAATGATCCACGGACCGAAGATCAGTCCTAGAGAAATTGCTATCCCCTTTCAATTTGTCAAACAAGTCATCAATCGTTTGAAGAGGATACCTATTCTTGATGGTGACCCTATTGAGTTGTTTGTAGTCAATACACATTCTAAGAGACCAATCCTTCTTCTTTACAAACAACACCGGTGCACCCCAAGGGGATTGACTAGGCCTAATAAAACCCTTCTCCAACAAGTCCCTTAATTGTTCCTTCAACTTCTCCAGGGCCATACAGTAAGGGGGAATAAAAATAGGTTGAATATCAAGGAGCAGGTTTATGCCACAGTCTATTTCCCTTTTAGGAGAAAAACCCGAAAGGTCATTTGGGAAGACATCAAGAAACTCATTTACAACCAGAACCGACTCTATGGGAAGGTCTTTAGACTCCACATCCCTAACCCTCACAAGATGTAAAGAAGGCCCTTAGATATCATCTTACGGGTTTTAATGCAAGAGATGAATCTACCCTTGACCACCAAATCTTGACTTTCCCACTCAAGGATGGGTTCATTTGGAAATTAGAATTTAACCCTATAGGTTCTATAATCAATAGAAGCATAGGAGGCATGCAACCAATCCATCCCAAGAATAATATCAAAATCAACCTTCTCTAACTCCACAAGATCACAAGGAAATATTTTATGCAAGATGCAAATATGACATTTTCTATAAACTTTTCTAGCAACAATAGATACACCATAGGAGTAGACACCTCACTCATGCAACAGCTCTGGGTTAACATGGAAATTTTGGGCAACAAAAGGGGTAACAAAAGAAAGAGTGGCACCAAAATCAATCAATGCATACACATCAAAGTCAAAGATTTTCAACATACTGGTAACAACATCTGGGACTTCATCAACCCCTTGCCTCCTATTCAAAGAAGAGAATTGATTGTGCCTTGGGGGACCATCTTGTCGGCTAGCTCTCCCCAATGGGACCGTATTATCACCTTATGGATGAACCTCCTTGCCTTTGTTGCAGTTTTGAGGGCAATCTATCGCCTTATGGCCTATCTCCCTATAATCATAACAAGCACCGGTATTCCTCAAACATGGTCTACCATGATCCTTACCACACTTCAAACACACAGAGATAGGAGCCACACCCTTACACCTTGGGCCCTCGGAATATCATTTGCAACCCTCTTATCAAATGCATGAGTAGGCCTTTGGCCTTGCTGGTACCGACCACTCCTTTGGAACTTACCCTCAAAACGGGCCCTCTTGGCCTCATGTCCCTTCTCTTCCTCAATTTTTCCTCTTCCATTTTTTAGCATAGGTCATCAAACGTGATAAGTCCATGTCACTAATCAATAGGGCGGACCAGCATTCTTCACTAACCAAGTTGGAGACACCCATAACAAATTTGTTCATTCTCGACCTTGAGTTGGCAATAAAATAAGGAGCAAACTTTGAAAGTTTGGTGAACTTGAGGGAAAACTCCCTCACACTCATGGACCCTTGTCTCAAATTCATAACTTCCACCAACTTAGCTTCCCTGAGTTTAAGGGGGGAGAACTAATTAAGGAAGGCCACCTTGAACTCCTCCCAAAGCACCACATAGTTGACTCTCTTTTCCTCCTTCCATTGGTTGTACCATATTTGTGCTATCCCTTTGAGTTGGTAGGTTGCCAACTCCACCTTATCCTTCGGCCTCACACCCATGATGGAAAAAATTTTGCAGGCCTCATCAATGAACTCTTGGGGCTCCTCACTCACCTTTGACCCATGGAATTCTGGAGGATTCATTCTCACGAAGTCTCTTACCTGAGAGGTCGTACAGGAGCATGAGGGGCTTGGATCCCTTGGTTGGCTTGATTATCCATCACTTGTGCAAGCAAGGTGAGAGCATCCCTAAGCTCTCCATGGACCGATTGCTCCTCGAGTGTGTGAGATCGTCTTCCACTCGTATTAGGCATAATCTAGAATAACAAAGAATTCTCGTTAGGGGGAAATATTACTTAAACTCTAAAGCATGACTTAGAACATGAAGAAGGAAAACATTTCCTAAAACATCTCATAGCCTCCTACTCATAGTTGTGGTTCACAACACAACCATGAATAAGACTCTAATCAACGTGGTGTGTTGGACTACGAAGATCTGACAACCTAGGGCTCTGATACCACCTTTGTCACTACCCAAGCCTAGGGCCTAGACGTGACCGACGAATGGAGAACTCAAAGGAAACACAAACAAGCCTCATACCATATCATTACACATCCTTGGTTGCAAAAGCAATTAGAATGACAATAAGAGATAAATGTAAATATGGGGGAATTGGGACTAAGGATAAACTTCTATATTACAAACATCAAGGGTCAATAGAGTCAAGCTCATAGTATAGATACATAACATGTCCAACAACACCTCCCTTATCACGACCCGAGTCTAGGGCCTAGACGTGACCAGCGAATGGGGAACCCAAAAGAACCCCAAACAAGCCTTAGCATATCATTACACATCCTTGGTCGTGAAAGCAATTAGAATGACAATAAGAGATAAATTCAAATAGGGGGTAATGAGGACTAAGGATAAACTTCCATATCATAAACATCAGGAGTCAATAGAGTCAAGCTCATACCATGGATATTAAACATGTCCAGCAACACCTGTACTATATAGATAAGAGCGGGAACAAAGACAAAGAAACTGGGCTCACCCTCATAGTCAATACATAAGTCAAAGAGGGAAAGTCTTAGTACATAGCCATATATCATAAGTAACATCCCCGTAATGGAGGACTCACCAACAAGCTTGATAGAAGTCGTACTAGCCACGTGGAGAAGAAGGATCAAAAATGGTACACTAGTTCCTACATAGTGACATCATGTAGGCATAGAGTATGGTTAGTACGTTTGAATGTACTAAGTATGTAGGATGCAATGCAACAAGAGGTAGGTATCATAGGAAAAAAGCATAATCATAAGAAATAAATAACATACTAATAATATGGTATGTATGAATAATGCTTGGAGTAATACCATGCTTATATAGATCACAATAAGAGTGCAAAGAGTGACCATTATAGTGCAAGCCAAGGCCTACCACCCCCTTGGATAGGCGCATGAGATACGAACCCCTTCATGAGGTTGATGGAGTACAAACCCCCCACCAAGGTTGACAGAGTACAAACCCCCCATCAAGGTTGATAGAGTACAAACACTCCATCAAGGTTGATGGGTACCAACCACCAACAAGGTTACCCCAGCCTACCACCCCCGAGCTAGGTGACCAAGGTACTAGCCCCTCGATAGGTTACCCATGCCTACAACCCCCGAGCCAGGCTTGGTCATCCCCAACACTATATAGAGATAATATCATATATATGTACACTCCTTTCATCATCATACACATAAATTCCTTTTCCATCATCATCCCATCATCATTTCATCATCATATAGTCATTGAACTCATAAGACATAATTGGACCTTCAATTTCTAAAGAATCCATAACCGGATATTTTATCAAACACTTAAAGGGTGTGTAATGCTAGTGTAAAACCATGAAATTCAAGAGTGAAAATATGATAGAAAAATCAGTGTAAAGCCATTAATAGACACTTGGTAACACCCTAAAACAATATACACCAAGACCCTTCATCAATTCTTATATAGACCTTAGATTCATAACTCCAAACATTGTCAAACAGTCACAATTTCATAAACCCAACATAGTGTGCAGTAAACTCCATAATAAATAAGACCTATGAATAAATCAACTTTAAATCATGCAATTTTGAGTAAAAGAGCTTGGGTATCATGGGTGAAGGGAAACTATGAAAGAAACTCACATATCTTAGCTTTGCAGATGAACTTGATGAAGATTGGATATGGAGGCTTGAAGCTTGAGAGGAAATCCTTAGACGCGAAGAGGGTTTTCAAACTTCGGTTTAGGAGCAAATTATTTGGCTAAGTGTTTGAATGAGTATTGGGAAATATTTAGAATGATATGAGAGTGACAAATGGTTATGTATAGGCATTTTTATGTTAGGGAACGCTTAGGCCCAAGACTTAAAAGTCTTGGACTGAAGTCAAAACTGGCCAAAAAATTTACACTAGTATGCGTCGTTCGCGCGTCACGCCAGGGGCGCAAAAAGCTCACTAGAATTTGCATTTTAGGAATTTTGAATTTTGATACGGTTGTTCTAAAATCAGCGTCAGACACTTTTCCCTCTAATTATGACCCCTTGAACAAGAGTATGAGGTTGAATTTTCTATATCGCACACAGATTTTGAGATATATGAAAATTATGATTCCGGGCACTTTCAAGGACATTTTAGGGCACTTCTTGGGGTCATTACATTAGGAAATGCTTGTCTTCTTCTTGATCGATGTTGTGCTATAGAAGTTAATGTAAGTCTATGCCTTAATGAATGTTCTTTTTTATGTTAGATCATGCCTATTCCAAGAGGAAGAAGAGCTCGTTCACCCGAGGAGCAACCGACTCCTCCCGCTCCTCAAGCTCCTCATGATGGGAGAGCGGCTCATGAAGTGTTATGAGATGCTATTACCATGTTATCCCATGCCATGACTAATCAAGTCAACCAAGGGGCCCAAGCCCCTTATGCTCCTACTCTGACCTCGAGGGTGAGGGATTTTACAAGAATGAACCCAACAGAGTTCCATAGGTCTAAAGTGGATGAGGATCCTCAAGAATTTATTGATGAGATGTGCAAAGTGTTGTCTATTATGGGGGTTAAATTAGAGGAGAAAGCAGAGTTGGCGGCTTAGTAATCCAAAGGGGTGGCCTAATTATGGTGTACCCAATGGAAAGTGGAGAAGGGGAACAACAATGTGATCCTTTCAAAGGAGTTTAAGGCGGCGTTTCTCAATCAGGTCTTCCCTCTTGAGCTATGGGAGGCCAAAATGATGGAATTTATGAATCTAAAGAAAGGGTTGATGAGAATGAGGGAACATGCCCTCATGTTCAACCAACTCACCAAATATGCTCCACAATTGGTGGTCGAGCCAAGGTCTAGGATGAACAAGTTTGTGACGGGTGTATCCGATTTGGTGAATAAGAAGCATCGTAACGCCATATTGATAGGTGATATGGACTTGTCCCGCCTCATGACTTATGTCGAACAATTAGAGGGGGAAAAGTTGAGAAAGAATAGAATAGGTGAGGCCAAGAGGGACCATTTTGAAGGTAGATTCCAATGTCCCAAGGGTGACCAATTTCATCAAGGCCAAGGGTCTTTAATGCTCCTAATAAAAGTTTTCTAATGACAACACAAGGGTCCAAGGCGGTGGTGGTGTGGTGCCTAATCCTATGTGTCAGAGATGTGGTAGAGGTCACAATGGCCAACGTTTGAAGGATACTAATGCTTGTTGTTGGTGTGGTGAAGTGAGTCATAAGGTGATGGATTGTCCTCATAATCAACACAAGGGTAGAGATGGTCGTCCACAAGGCCAAGGTGTAAATACGAGATCTAAGGGAAGAGGAGGCCAACAAGGAAGTTCTCTAAGGCAGAATCAGTTCTATACTCTACACGGGAGACAAGGGGTAGATGAGGTGCCCGATGTCATTACCGGTATGTTAAAAGTCTTTGATCTTGATGTGTATGCATTGATAGACTCGGGTGCCACTCTTTCTTATTACTCCTTTTGCTGCAAAAAAGTTTCACATTAAACTCGAATTATTATGTGAGCCATATGAGGTGTCTAATCCTGCTGGTGCATCCATTGTTGCTAGAATGGTCTATAGAAATTGTTCCATTTTCATTTTGCATAAAATATTTGCCTTGTGATTTGTTGAGTTGGATATAGAGGGTTTAGATGTCATTCTTGGGATGGATTGGTTGCATGCATATTATGCCTCTATTAATTGTAGAACCCGTAGGGTCAAATTCCAATTCTCTAATGAACGCGTCCTTGAGTGGGAGAGTCATGATGTAGTGGTCGAAGGTAGATTTACTTCTTGCATTAAATCCCAAAAGTTGATTTCTAAGGGGTGTCTCTATCATCATGTGAGAGTTAGGGATGTTGAGTCTAAAGTCCTTCCTATAGAGTCGGTTCCGGTGGTTAGTGAGTTCTTTCATGTTTTTTCTAATGAGCTTCTTAGTGCTCCTCCCGAAAGTGAAATAGATTTTGGCATAGACCTCCATCCCGATACTCAACCCATTCCTATTCCCCCTTACTGTATCGTCGTAGCGGAGTTGCAGGAGCAAATTGAGGGATTAGTTGGAGAAAGGTTTTATTAGGCATGGCCAATCACCTTGGGGTGCACCGGTGTTATTTGTGAAGAAAAAGGATGGTTCTCTTAGAATGTGCTTTGACTATCGGCAACTTAATAGGGTCAGCATAAAGAATAAGTACCCTCTATCAAGGATTGATGATTTTTTTGATGAACTTCAAGGGGCTAGTCACTTCTCTAAGATAGGTCTTCGGTCCGGGTATCACCAAGTGAAAGTGAGGGAGTGTGACATTCTCAAGAGGGCCTTCTGGACTAGGTATACACACTATGAGTTTGTGGTTATGTCCTTTGGTTTGACTAATGCACCAGCTATCTTCTTCGATCTTATGAATAAGGCCTTTAAATCGTACCTTGACTTTTTTTTGGTGGTATTTATTGATGATATCTTAATCTAGTCTCATAGTAAGGAGGAGCATGTGGATCACTTGTGGGTGGTGTTACAAATCTTGAGGGAAGAGAAGTTGTATGCCAAATATGAAAAATGTGTGTTTTAGTTGAATGAGGTTGCCTTTCTTGGTCATGTGGTGTTGGGTGATGGTATTAAGGTGGATCCTAAGAAGACAAAGGTAATTAGAAATTTCCCTAGACATTTGACTCCCTCGGATATTAGAAGTTTCTTGGGTTTACCAGGTTATTACCGGAGGTTTGTGAATAGGTTCTCCTATATTGCTAAATGGGTTCTCTTCTATTGCTTCCCCATGACTAAGATGACCCAAAAGAAGGCAAAATTTGTGTAGATCAATAAATGTGAGAAGACCTTCCAAACTTTGAAAGATAAACTTGTCTCTGCTCCTATCTTATCTCTACCAGAAGGGTTGGAAGGGTTTGTTGTGTATTGTGATGCCTCAGAATCGGTTTGGGTTATGTTTAGATGTAAAATGGTAAGTTGCTAGCATATGCCTTTGGATAACTTAAGATGCGTAAAGAGCATTATCCTACTTATGATCTTGAATTGGCTTCAATGGTATTTGGTTTTAAAATTTGGCGTCATTACTTATATGCGGTCCATGTTGATGTGTTTACCGATCATAAGAGTCTCCAATATGTGTTTACCCAAAAAGATCTTAACTTGAGACAACGAAGGCGATTGGAACTTCTTGAAGATTATGATATAAGTGTGCATTATCACCACGATAAGGCTAATGTTGTGGCTGATTCTCTAAGTAGGATGTCTATGGGTAGCCTAGCTCATGTCGATGATATGGCGAGGAGGTGGCTAGAGAGGTTCATCGGT
>JAOTQR010076645.1:0-12915 GCA_025774065.1 Solanum ossicruentum
TATATATATATATATATATATATATATATATATATATAGAGAGAGAGAGAGAGAGAGAGAGAGAGAGAGAGAGGGAGTATGATGTGTATAAATTATGCTTGAAATAGAATATAATTATACATATAACATATGCAAAAATCATCTTTAGGAATTCACATCCAAAGAATTGAACTATTGTATTGTCCAAACAAACTTAACCCAAAAACAAAAAAATTATTGAGGTGAAGTTAAGTTCAATATACCCATAAAAAAATGGCATATGTTCATTTATCTGGCGATTGTCTTTCTTCTTGGCCTCGGGGTAGAATAAAGCTCTCTTGATAAACAAGGTCCACTAAATTTGCTAGCAACCCTACCAATCACCTCACTCTCATTTATTGCAGATTCACTATGCTTTTGTTAACCATATTGTTAGAGTATTATTCCATACCTCTACCGATGGTAGTTTGCATAAAAATCTGAAATTTCAAAATTTCATTACTGATAAAACTCAGCAAATACACATGCATGCAAGCCGCAATCATTGTGATCAATTAATAAAAGAATTTAGTTAGAATAAAAAATAATCAAAATAGAATGTTAATTGAGATAACTATACGTACTTTCCCAAAGAAAAAAGGGAGATGAAGAGATTGTCACGCCCGAGAGGGTATCCTAAACTTAACTGGTACTCAAAGATTAGTGGTAATTCCCAAGCGAACCATCTAGTCTCATCACATTCGTTCAACCAGTCAATAAGTGGAAGACATAAAATAATAACCTTAACTATCAGTGCACTACAAGATTACTCATCTAAAGTCCATCACATGAAATAAGACTAAAGAAATGAACTCAGTTTAAAAGTAGAGAAAGGGGAAAAGAAACCCCAACATCAACCATCATCTGTTTTGTGTTTATGAAGCCTCTGTAACTATTGTCTAAGAAGGTACCATGATAGGCTATGGCTACCCAATTCAATAAAATAACTCAAAACAATGCGGAAGGGAAATAAAGACATCCTCCGAATGCAGGGGAGGACTCACCAAGTCTCTGACTGAAAGTCTATGAACCTCAATGGTTTACCTGCTGAAGTCCTCTATCTACTGAATCTACAACATGAAATGATGCAGCGCCAAAGGGCGTTAGTACGTACGTGGAATGTACTGTATATAAAACGGGCTAAAGTAAACAATAAAGGCAAGACAATATGAAATGACATTAGCCTATCAATTACTCAACCTCAACTAAGAATAAGGAATAGGACATTATCACATCACCATCAATCAAGACTCATACCATCACATCCACATCAGAGTACTATCAACTTGAAACCTATCTGGGAGTTTCTCTAACTAAAAATCATCACCTATGAGCCGATGATGATACAACGAAGTGATGTCATTGCCACATTTGTCCAATACCTTGTCGTGGTAAAGGACGATATCTAACAGTGGATCCATAAATCTATCAAGTCCTCTTTTAGGACTGAGGAAACATGCTCTCACGGTCCAATCCCCTCTTACACTAGCCACGTAGTTAATGAGTGTGAATGAGACTCGCTCTTACCTATTTCGGTGCTCAATACTCCTCCCATGACTCGACATGCTCATAAGTCTATCAACATCAGAAGGCCTGCACAGTCAGCCTCTCTCTCAGACTAGGATATCAACTCACCTTGTCATCTATCAATTCTAAGAATTAAAGACATTTGTTACAATGTCAAGTTCAATCTCTAAAAGACCCTAAGAGTCGTATTCTCAATCAGTTCTTTCACCATTACCATCAACACTCACTCAATTCAAGACCTGGACCACATCGCCCAAGCACACTTATATAATCAAGGCTCTAGACATCAACATGTAGCTTTATTCATGCAATCTTCAGCAATTACACATGTATAATTTATACAATATTTCAAATAATCAATTAAGCAAGTAATTCAAGTTATGATGATCATCAATTCAAGAAAATATATGTACATTAATAGTAGTTTTCAAGATAACATGCAAGATTTTGTGAAATAAGACTCATCACTTTCAATTATCAACCTACTACATTCAATAGGGCACATGGGAGAACAATCTCATGTTTTGGGTTACATACTTGGGATGAAAATTTTACTAATCGTCTTCAAGGAATCAACCTCCAAGCCCTCTCTTCTTCTTCTCTCTGAACTTACGCACTTAGAACATGACTATAATGGATTTTTGAAACCTTTCTTAAAATTAAAAGGACTTAAAATACGTTTTGGTACTTGAAAGGCCCTTCCCGTAAAAGAATTAAAAGTTTATATTACGCAAACACATGTACGCATCGCGCCAGGGGCGTAGACATGTATATTTAGCTATTTTTTGAGATTTCAAGTTCCCTTAAAAAAATATATAAGTGTCACTCTAGGCCCTGTCTGCATCGCGCCAGTGGCACGGACTGACACGATTTCCAAATTAATTAGCAAAAAATATTTTTTGATCCAATTACGCTAAAATCAGGTCGAGGCCATCTCCCCACTCAATTTTTCGCGCTGATCGCAAATCCAACCTCGAATTTCCCATCATAGATTTGAAATATGTGTTATGTGCACGATTATATTCTAGGGTAATTTCGATAATTTTATGAGGTGTTACATCATCTCCCCCTTGGGACCATTCAACCTCGAACGATAAGTAAAGGTAGAATGAAAGTACGAGTAGACTCAAAACTCATCTCACCCCTCTCTCGAGAATTCTTGAACTCTCAACTATCCATCACTTATATATCTCTATCTTAGACTCAAGAATAGAATTAACACATTAACTCGAGAATGGGAATTTCAATTATGTTAAGGATAGGGACATTACCTTCGACATTATCATCATTTCGCACGAATAGGTGCGGCTATTTGATTTTCATTGCTTCATCAGCTTCCCATGTAGCTTCATCAACGAACTGGTTCCTCCATAGAACTTTGACGGAGACTATCTCCTTGTTCCTTAGCTTACGAACTTATCGATCAAGGATTTGGACCGGAATTTCTTCGTAGGATAGGCTATCTTTTACACTAATACTCTCGATAGGGATTGTCAAAGCAGGATCTCCCAAACACTTCTTTAGTATCGAAACGTGAAATACTGGATGGATCCTGTCTAGCTCGGAAGGCAAGTCTAACTCATAAGCGATCTTCCCACCTCCTCATAATCTGGTAGAGTCTGATATAGCGTGGACTCAAATTTCCGTTCTTACCGAACCTCATGACACCCTTCATTCGTGACACCTTCAAGTACACCCAATTATCCACATCAAATTCCAAGTCCCTTCTCCTCACATCAATGTAAGACTTTTGATTACTTTGCATTATCTTAAACCTTTCTCTGATGACTTTCACTTTCTCCATCGACCGGTGGACAAGATCAGTTCCAATCAATTCAGCATCACTAACCTCAAACCAGCTAATCGGTGATCTATATCTTCTCCTGTGCAAAGCTTTCAAAGGAGCCATCTGGATACTGGCATGGTAACTATTGTTGTACGTGAATTCAATCAATAGCAAATAATCATCCCAATTCCCCTTGAAGTCAATGATACACCTCTTAACATATCCTCCGAAGTATGAATGGTGCACTCCATCTGTCCATCTGTCTGATGGTGGAAGGTTGTGCTCAGATTCACTTTCGTATCGAATCCCTTATGAAAAGATATCTGGGAGGTGAATTCAGCCCCTCTGTCCAAGATGATGGACAAGGGAACCCCATGCAACCTCATAATCTCACGAATGTATAACCAGGTATATTCTTCAGTCGTATTAGTGGTCTTGACTGCTAAGAAGTGGGTTGATTTAGAGATCCTATCCACAATCACCCATATCAAATCATACTGCTTCCAGAACCTTGGTAAGCCGGTAATGAAATTCATATTGATCATCTCCTATTTCCACTTAGGAATTTCAAAATTCTGAGCCAATCCACACGGTCTCTGATGTTCAACCTTAACCTATTGACAATTGGGGCACTTAGAGACAAAATTAGCAACATCCTTTTTCATTCCATTCCACCAATGGACTTCCCTCAAGTCGTGATACATCTTGGTAGAACAGGATGGATAGAATATCTGGAGCTATGAGTTTCGTCCATGATTCTTTCTCGATCATCGTCAACATCGGGCACACATAATCTACCCTGGTATCTCAACACCCTATCTCCCCTTTGGAGAAAACCATCACCTTTTGCTTGTGAACCGCCTATTTCAATTGGAATAAGATAGAGTCTTAGTCTTGCTTTTCCTTCAATTCTGACACTAATGATGAAGCAGAACCATTCTAAACATTGACCCCGCCTTTATTGTTCTCCTCAAGTTACACTCCAGTCGAGCCAATCTATGGACTTCCATAGCTAATTCTTTCTTCCCTTCCTCCACATAGGTAGTGCTACTCATAGACAACCTACTAAGAGCATCAACAACAATGTTAGCTTTACTTGGGTGGTAGAGGATACTTATATCATAATCCTTCAGCAACTCCAACCATCTCCTTTGTCGTAGGTTGAGTTCCTTCTAATTAAATACGTATTGCAAACTCTTGTGGTCAGTGAACACGTTCACATGCACTCTATACAAACAGTGATGTCAGATCTTATGTGCGAATACCACCACTGTCAACTCGATATCATGAGTCGGATAGTTCTTCTCATGGATCTTAAATTGTCTGCAAGCATAGGCTATCACCTTCCCTCTCTGCATTAGCACACAACCCAGTCCAACTCTGGATACATCGTAGTATATCACAAAGTCTATCGTCCCATCGGGCTAAGTCAAAACTGGTGTTGTAGTCAGTCTAGTCTTCAATTCTTAGAAACTCTTCTCACATTCGTCAAACCACTGAAATTTGACCTTTTTTTGAGTTAGCTTGGTCAATAGTACAGACAAGGAAGAGAAGCCCTCAACGAATCTACGATAATAGCCTGCTAATCTTAAGAAACTTCTTATTCCCATCAGAGAGGTTAGTATAGGCCAGTTCTTAACCGCTTCAATCTTCTGGGCATCCACTCGAATACCATCCCTCGAAACAACATAGCCTAGGAAGGCCACAGACTTAAGCCAAAACTCAAACTTCAAGAACTTCGCATACAACTCATGGTATGTGAGACTTTTCAAAACCACTCTAAGATGATTAGAATGCTCCTCTTCATCCTTAGAATACACCAGGATGTCATCAATAAAAATGATCACGAACATGTCAAGATACAATATGAATACTCTGTTCATCAAATCCATAAAAACTGTCTGTGCATTAGTCAACCCAAAAGACATGACCAAGAACTCAAAATGGTCATACCGTGTCCGAAAGGCTATCTTTGGAATATCACTTTCCCCCACCTTCAAATGATGGTAACCCGAACTAAGGTTTATCTTGGAGAAGCAAGTAGCATCCTGAAGTTGGTCAAATAGATCATCTATCCTGGGGAGCGGATATTTATTCTTTATTGTGAACTTGTTAATTGCTAGTAGTCTATGCACATTCTAAGAGATCCATCTTTCTTACGCACGAATAGGACAAGAGCACCCCAAGGAGAGACACTAGGCCTTATGAAACCATTCTCTAACAAGTCTTTCAATTGCTCTTTCAATTCTTTCAATTCAGCGAGGATTGTTCTATAGGATGGAATTGAAATGGGTTAGGTCTCGGGGAGCTATCAATCCCAAAGTCAATCTCCTTATCAGGAGGTACTCCAGGTAGATCCTCAGGAAATACTTCAGGGAACTCATTTACAATCAGGGCTGACTCAAGAGTAGGAGACTCAACATCATCGGACTTAACTCGCACGAAGTGATAAATACAACCCTTGGAGATCAACTTTCTAGCTCTAAGATAAGAGACAAACTTGCCTTTAGGTGCAACAGAACTCCTTTTCCACTCTAAGACAGGTCCATTAGGAAAGTGAAACTTAACAATTCAGGTTCTACAGTCAACAAAGGCATAACAAGCGTGATAAAAGTCAACCATCTCCAATTCTACCAAGTCAGCCAGGGTGTCTCTGTGATAAATGGATACTATGCAGTCTCTGTTAACCCTCTCAACTAAGATAAACACACCAGTACGAGTGAAAAAGCAAAAGGTTCAAGCAAACACTCTGGGAGAATCCCGAACTTACTAGCCACATAGGGAGTCAGAAAAGACAAAGTGACACTTGGGTTAAGCAATGCATAACAATCAAAAGTAAAGATTGAAGCATACCTGTAACAACATTTGGTGCTGCTTCCTGGTCCTGACGATTACCCATAGCATAAAGACTATTTGTCCCTCATCCTATACCTATAGTAGTACCCCTCTGATAATTGCCAGTTGGGGGTGCTGCGGAGGACTGTGCTCGGCTGCTCCCTTCACCTCATCTCCTTCGGACACTTAAACTAGAAATGACCAGTCTGTCCACATGAATAGCAAACATCCCCACCTACACGACAGTCACCCAGATGAAGCTTACTACACTTGTCATAAGGTGGCTATCCCTTCACACCTTGGGTCACACTAGCTTGAGATTGAGCACCCTGGGCCCTGTAATTCTGGTAATCATAAGACTTACATACCTGTTTGGTTGGACGCGCACTCGCTACAAAGGGTGTATGATAAGATGATCTTTTTTTAAAAATAGGACTTGTCATCCTTTTTCTGTCTCTGTTGGCTAGGCTCATGCCCAACTGATTTCGCTTTCCTTTTCATCTGTTCTTCTCTATATCTTTTCTTATCCTCTATCTGTTGGGCATACACTATAATCTTGGAAATATCCATGTCGGGAATTAACAATGCTACTTTGTACTCCTTCTGCACATGCCTGCCCATGCCAGACACAAACTTCCTCATCCTTATCCTCATGTCTTGGACAATCTCCGAAACATATATGGACAGCTTGATGAACTTAAGACTGTACTCCTTAACAGTTATCCCTCCTTGCTTCAAGTTCACGAACTCGTCAACCTTCACCTTCCTCAACTCTTGAGGAAAGAAATGGTCAAGAAAAATAGCTTCAAACTCATCCCACTCCGCTGGCTCAGCATCCTCACCTCTTCTATCTTCCCATTAGTTATACCAGACGTTTGCAACATCCTTCAGCTGGTCGGAGGAAAGCTCAACTCCCCCAATATCATTGGCATGCATAGCCTTCAAGACCTTATACTTCTCATCAATGAAGTTCTGTGGGTCCTCCTCAACTTTTGACCCCATATACACTAGCGAATTCATCCTCACGCAATCTCTGAGTCAGGTTGCAGCTGAGGACTCCTATGAGCTAGAGCTAGGAGCTTGAGGCCCCCGATTGTTACCCTGGGAGGTCACTAGTTGAGTCAGCATAGTAATAGCTCCTTTAAACTCTGCTCGGTGGTGGAGTTGTCTAGGGCTATGCAGGGTGCGCCTGTGGGACCTGAGTAGTCCTGGCAGGTCGTCCCCATCTCCTCGACTATGTCTGAGCCGGGACCTCTCATTGGGGGTTCTCAGCAGTTTGGGCTGAGGCATCTCTCTGAGCAACTATTCTTTTTGGCGACATTTTCTGCAAACGTGTAACGCACAAATTAGAATGGGATTTCCATGGAGTTAAATTCTATCGCACGAATTTAGATCATAGAAGCAGAGTAACACTTCCTAATGCTCTATACCTTCCTGCTTATGAAGTGTGGTGCACAATGCACCCACAAACAAGACTCTACTAGACACGGCTTCATAGACTCCCTAGAACACTCGAACCCTGTGCTCTGATACCAAGTTTGTCACACCTCAGGAGAGTGCCCTAGACGTAACTGGCACTCAGAGACTATTGCCAGCCCCCAAACGAACCACATAGTCTCATCACATTCGTTCAATCAGTTAATAAGCGGAAGACATCAAAGAATGACCTTAACAATCAGTGGGCTACAAGATTACTCATCTAAAGTCCATCACATGAAATAAAATTAAAGAAACGAATTCAATTTAAAAGTAGAGAAAGGGGAAAAGAAACCTAATCATCAACCATCATCTATCTGTGTCTATGAAGCCTCTATAACTACTATCTAAGAAGGTACCATGGCAGGTCATGGCTACCACATTTCAAGAAAATAACTCAAAATAATGCGAAAGGAAAATAAAAACATCCTCCAAATGCAGGAGAGGACTCACCAAATCTCTGCTAAAAGTCTGCGAACCTCAACGATTCACCTGCAGAATTCCTCTATCTACTGAATCTGTATCACGAAACGATGCAGGGAAAAGGACTTTAGTACATGAAATGTAACGTATGTAAAATGGGCTAAAGTAAACATAAAGGCAAGACAATATGAAATGACATTAGCCCATCAGTTATTCAAACTCAACTCAGAATAAGGAATAGGATACTATCATATCACCATCAATCAAGACTCATACCATCACATCCACATCAGAGTACTATCAACTTGGAACCTATCTGGGAGTTTCTCTAACCGGCAACCATCACCTATGAGCCGGTGATAATACAACAAAGTGATGTCATTTCCACATCCGTCCAATACCTTGCCAGGGTAAAGGACGATATCTATTAGTGGATCCATAAATCTGTCAAGTCCTCTTTCGGGACTGAGGAAACATCTTCTCTCATGGTCCAATCCTCTCTTATACTGGCCACGAAGTTAATGGGTGCGAGTAGAACTCACTCTTACCCATTTCAGTGGTAAATATTCCTCTCATGACTTGACTTGCTCATAAGTCTATCAATATTAGAAAGCCTGTACAGTCAGCCTCTCTCTAAGATTAAGACATCAACTCACCTTGTCATCTATCAATTCTAGGAATTAAGGACGTTTATTACTATGTCAAGTTAAATCTCTGAAAGACCCTAAGAGTCTTATTCTCAATTAGTTCTATCACCATTACCATCAACACTCACTCAATTCAAGACCCGTACCACATTACCCAAGCACACTTACATAATCAAGGCTCTAGACATCAACCCCTAGCTTCATTCATGCAATCTTTAGCAATTACACATGTATAGTTTATATAGTAGTTCAAATAATCAATTAAGCAAGTAATTCAAGTTATGATGATCATCAATTCAGAAAAATATATGTAGATTAATAGTAGCTTTCAAGATAACATGCAAGATTTTGTAAAACAAGACACATCATTTTCAACTATCAACCTATTACATTCAATGGGGCACATAGGAGAACAATCCCATGTTTTTGGTAGCCTTTACATACTTGGAATGAAGATTGTACTAATCTTCTTCCAAGGAATCAACCTCCAACCATAAACCTCCAAGCCCCTCTTCTTCCTCTCTCGGAACTTAAACACTTAAAACTTGAAGATAATGGGTTTTTGAAGCCGTTCGTACGATTATAAGGACTTAAAATACGTTTTGGGACTTAGGATAGGGTGGGGGATGACTAAAAGATCCTTCCCGTAAAAGAATTAAAATCTTACATTGCGCAAACACATGTTCGCGTCGCACCAGGAGTCCAGACATGTATATTTTCGCTATTTTCCGAGATTTCAAGTTCCCCTCAAAAATTTTAAAAAATATATAAGTGTCACTTCGTGCCTTGTCCACATTGCGCCAGGGGCGCGGACTGACACTGTTTTTGAATTAATTAATAAAAATTATTTTTTGACCCGGTTGCTCTAAAATCGGGTAGAGACCATCTTCCCACTTAATTTTTCGCGCTGCTTGAAAATTCGGTCTCGAATTTCTCATCGAAACTTTGGAAGACGCGTTATGCACACGATTACGTTCTAGAGGCATTTCGATAATTTTACGGAGTATTATAGAGACTTACTATGTAAGTGAAGACTGGTATGGAAAGATGTGATAATTATATTGATAGAGATCAATTTAAGGTAACTTATAAAATTTAACCATTAAAAGTGCCCTTAATTGTAGCATGAGATTGTTATATAAAAAAGGGATATAAAGCCATTCTTATGGATATTTAATGAATATATATTCTAAATAAAAATAAAATTAATATTATAAAATATTTGTTATAACTTGAAATTAAAATGTTGTTAGTAGTAATTATAAAATAATGCATTTAAAGACTATAATGTATATCCTTCTAAGAGTTATATAGGGAGAAAAAAAACACTTGACTTCATGTTCAGCTATTAAAGCTTCTTTAAAAACTTAAATTTTAATTTTAATATGTCACAAACATGAATTGTTTCAGATAAATAATATATTAAAAGGTATGAAATATTAAGAAAAGCTCATATCTTAAATTTGGGGATTTTTTAAAAGAAATTGGAGTTGATCAAATTTGGAAGACTCATGTTTAGTCATTAAAGTTTATTCGAAGCTTAATTCTGCAATTTGATGTGCTGCAAATATGAATTGTATTAAGTGAATTATATATTAATAGATTCAAAACATCAAGAGGAATTCATATTTAATTTTTAGACTATTTAAAGATGATTTTGATGAAATAAACAAAAATTATTAGTCATTAACATTTTTTCAAATATAAATGATATAGATATATACACATAACATAAATATGATAAAAATTATTTATACCTCAAATATGAATTATATATTTATTGTATACAATATCAACACACTTATATCTGCAGTCATTTTTGTCCAAATATTTTGTTGTTGCCAGTACACATTATGACAGGAATCTCTTTTTTAAATATATGTATGAATAGGTATATTGGCTACGGAAATTAGTCTAAAAATTGGTGTCATCAATTTTATATTTCATTAACTGTTTTAGTTTATCAAATGGGTGGACAAACTAATATTTATATAATGTAATATTCAATTTAGGGATGTACACTTGGATTATATATTAATGGAATCGATTTATAAAGTGATCGATTATCTCATATTTGTGTGAAATGTACGTAGTCACTATGAAAATTGTATGAAATAATTGATTCGCATTAAAATTATAGTATTATTAATTATTTTAGTGTATGGAATGCGTGTACAAAGTGGTATTCATAAATTATGATATTATTTAATTTAGGTGACATCAATTTGTGTACTCATTATTAGCACCATGTGCTTATTTTTTAAATCAAATTTCCATCTTATCCACTTTCGTATTAAATCAAAATTGAATGAATTCTACTAACTTTCATACTAAAAAATGATGAATTCTGTTCCTTTTCAAGATTTACAAAGAACAATTATAAATAAAAGCATGAAAATAATATTTTTCCTTCAATAATGGAAGAAATATGGGAGAAAAGAAAATCTCCGGTTATCACTAGAAACTAAGAGAATGGGAGAAGCTTTAAGCACTTTTTCTAAGCATTTAGAGATATTTTGCAATAACATCTTTTCTGCCTGTTGTTGCGTAATGATTAAACCGCCATAAACATCAAATTATGATAACAAGGTGACATCTTTGAATTTGTAGGAAGAATTTTGCTTGGTTTTCAGGAGATATATATGGGAAAAAATGGACTGAACCAATATTCATGTTTGGATATTTCTTTCATAATCTGGATGTTTAGGAATGTACAAATTTTCGGATAAATTATACACTTAAATCATTAATTATTCTTTTAATAAATTAAGCTTGTATTTGGACACGTGATATGAAATCATGATTTCAAATCAGCTTAAATATGTGGGTTAGAATTATAATTTGAAATCATGACAAATCTCAAATTTTTCCAAAAGCATGATTTGAGATTCGAAATCATGATTTCAATTCCAAATCTACAATTTCTAAATTGATTTAGTTTTCTTTACTTGAAGTTTTTTTAGCAATTCCAAATCTACAATTTCTGTTGTTACTTATATTTTATTTATATTATTTACTAAGAAACAATTTATTGAAAATATTAATCTTGTTTAACATACCTAGAGACCACTAATCTACGTGAAACCATTTTTTCAAAAGAAAAAATAAATCTAGTTAGTGTTTCATTATATATTAGGCTTTAGTTTTTAAATAATAAAAATGGAGATGAGTTTTAAATCTGAAAAAATAATTTTGATTGATTCTTTAGGAGTTTTTTTGTTAAACATAACTTTTAATTTTATATCCCATTTTTTTTGTCAGAAACTCCTAAAATTACAAACTTTCTGCCAAAATGGGGGAAAATGTTAAAAATTGGAGATGCGGGGTATCGATCCCCGTACCTCTCGCATGCTAAGCGAGCGCTCTACCATCTGAGCTACATCCCCATTTGCTTTAATAATGTTTTATCAGTAATAAGTTTGCAAGATGACTTGAAGTTGTAATGTTGCGACCTATAATTTCGAATTTCTTAAATTATATATATTTTGTAAATATAAAATTATGATTTGTGAAAATTATCAAAACTTCTTCAACTCTTATATAGTCTTATCAAATGAACAAATTATAATTCGTAGACAAATAAAATATCAAAATATCCTAAAGTGATGAATTAATAAATCACATGTGTATATGTTCGTTTTGTAAATAAATATTTGCAATTATAAGTTATTACAAACTTTCATATATATACATGTTTATAAAGATTCACTAGTCCAATAAATCAACTACAATAGCACTGATTAATTACTTTTTGATTCTCCATATGATATGCAGAGTTTTTTCACGCCAAACATGACTTAACTTTAAATTATTGCTGAGTCTCGGACTAAAGTTAATGAGAGGTTGGAGGCCTGGAGACAAGCCTTGGAGTCTAAAGGATTCAAATTGAGTAGGACCAAGACTGAGTACTTGGAGTGCAAATTCAACGTCGAGAAGGCTGAAGCGAACTCGGAGGTGAGGCTCGACACTCACCCTTATCCCTACGAGGACAAACTTTAAGTATCTACGGTCCATCATCCAGAGCAGTGGCGATATCAATGACGATGTCACACATCGTATTGGGGCAGCTTGGACTAAATGGAGGCTTGCCTTCGGAGTACTGTGTGACAAAAAGATACCACCTAAACTCAAAGGTAAGTTCTACAGAGTGGTGGTTAGACCAGCGTTGTTGTATGGGGCGGAGTGTTGGCCAATTAAAAATAC
>JAOTQR010076646.1:0-12915 GCA_025774065.1 Solanum ossicruentum
ACAATTTAAATCTTAAAGACTACACTTTAGAATAAATTTACATTTGGTCCCAAACTTTACCAAATCGAACCAATTAAAGGCTTACGAGTTCTAACAGGAGAAGATTAAGATCATATGGGAGAGATTGAAGACTGTACAGAGTCAGCATAAATGCTACATTGATGTTAGTAAAGGAGACTTAGAGTTTGAGGTTGACAATTGGGTGTATTTGAAAGTGTCACCCATGAGAGGTGTGATGTGATTTGGGGAAAAAGAAAAGTTAAGTTCGAGGTACGTTATTCCATACCATATATTAAAGAGGGTAGGCATTCTAGCCTATCAGTTAGAGATACCACCAAAGCTAATGGCCATCCATCCAGTCTTTCATATTTCTATGCTTAAGAAGTGTTTAGGAGACCACCAGTTGGTTGTGTCTGTTGAAAGTATTGAAGTAAAAGATATCTTGAGCTATGAATTGGTTCCTATTCAAATCCTTGATCACAAGGTCCGCAAGTTAAGGACCAAAGAGACTGTATCTCTTAAGGTATTGTGGAGGAATAAGTTGGTAGAAGAAGCTACCTAGGAAGCTGAAGAGATATGAAGCCTAGGTAGCCACATTTATTCCTACCTGTTGACTATGAGAGAGTTGATGGTAATGATTCATTCTTATTCTGATTTCGTTTCTATTATGAGTTTGAATGATGATAGAGTCCTAGAGTCCAATTGATGATTTGTTTGATTTGTTGATTGTTTACATACTTAATTGCTAGGTTTATGGATTGCATGTGTGAGTTGTGGATTGCTTGATTGTTAGAGTCCATGAGTGTTATTCGTGCCTTGAGTCCAATTGTAGCCCCTCTTCATTCGAGGACGAATGATCCCAAGGGGGAGATAATGTTAAACCCAGTAAAATTACCAAAATACCCTTAGATAAGAGATGCTAGCATAATACATCTTCCAAAACCTTTTTGGCAAATCTGAGGTTGAAATCATGATCAGAAAAAACGTTCTGCGAAAAAATTATGTCAAGTGAATTTTAGAGCAATCGGATCAAAAGAAAATTTTTTGGGGCAATGAGGCACTACTAGAAGAGTGCGCGACAGGTCCGCGTTGCGGACTTATCACGAAGTTGCACTTAACTATAGTCCCAAAATTTTATATGGGATTGAAAAATTAATCAAAATGTTTATTGGAGAAAATGTACTATGTGACTAACTCTGCTACATGGACTTGTTCTGCGATAGTGCAAATTTTCACTTTTCTCGAGAAGCATTCCAGACTTTTTCCTACACCTTATAAACTTAACCCATGACTTATGCAAATTATTTTTTACTTAAATTGTTTTTAGAAATCTATTCCAAAGTCTTCTACGCATTCTAAACAAAAGCTAGGTCTAAGAGAGGAGGAGAAGAGCTAAGGATTCGAGCGATCGAAACACAAACCCTTGCTAATTATTTATCAAACTTTATCCCAGGTACGTAAGGCCACCTAAAGTTTTAGTTTGAGTTCATCCACATTCTCTTCCATCCCCGTGATCGAACTAGAGTATAGGAATTAAGTAGAGGTATCCCATAATCTTATTCTTCGAGTTACTCTTATTACTTGTTGAATCTTCATGCATACTGATGAATGAATTGATGAATTGCATGCTGGCTTTAAGAAATTGGAGCATTAAATTATGTGCGACATTTATAAACCCTAAATTGCATCATCCTATGTAATCCTTGTTGTATTAGCTGAGTTGAGAATATGAATGTGCACGTCTAGGTTGAGAAACTTGAGCTTGAGGAGCATATTACTAGTCTATACAAATATAATAGTCATCTTACATGTTTTATGTTATGAACATGATTTATTAGAGTCCAAATTACCATTAAGTCAGAGTCTTGAGTGGTTTGATGAGTCCTGATATCATGTGTGATTGATGGTCTTTATTTCTTGATTTAATGAGTGAGATGATGGAGTTTGATGGGAGTTGATATGAAGATGAGATTGAGGTAATTGATGTGAGTACATTTTAGTTTTAGGAGGAGTATTGGGAATTGATATAGATATGAGTAAAAAAACAACTTTAATTCATAAACTACATTACCAATGTAAGATAGTTATGTCATTAATGTGAGCAGCGAATGTACCAAAAAGATGGCATTGAATGTAGATCTAAGAGAATTGATTGTCATTTACCTTGGAAAGTTTCTTACAGGCGTGACAATGAAATCCTGATGAATTTCGAGGGAACAAATCCTGATGTTGAAAGATGTGTTTTCACTAGTGTTGTATTAGTTCTGGTTCCACCCACTTTGTTCTCCGCATTCGCTGTGAAGGGCATATATTTGCAGAGGTTTAACCTGAATGACCTCTTTCCAGAGATACTCTCCACGCAAGCGGAACACTATGAGGTGGATCTCTATATTCGTGGATCGAATCCCCGCGTCCCCAGATGTTTGGGAGGGTTAAAGCTTCGCCTTCACTGATCTTTGTTCGTATTCGTGGAGCACTTATTATGCCTAAACAATAAACCATTTTAAAAGATGTAGTTTAAACCCTTTCCACCATTTTTGACATTCCATGCTTCATCCTAAGGAGAGTGTTTGAAGGTTTTCAAAGCAAATAGATTGGGTAACTATTTCTTAACATATTTCTTCTAATACCATTAATTAAATTGTGTTTTTAACTTATAATTTTGGGTTTTTAGTGGAGTAATTTGGGGGTTTTTTCGATATTGATTATAATCTTAAATTGATGATTTCTCCTTCATCTTAACTCCACTTTCGAAATGGTTTTCACCGTTGGATTCCTTATTACTTGGAGAACAATCTATGTATTAACTTTCAAATTTTGCTACTTTTTGGGCATAGAACTTTTTTTTACCACTTTTCCCTTTTTCTTCGAATCGATTAATTTTAGTGTCATTAGAATCGTTGTGTGATTGTGATGCTATAATTGAATAGATTTGGGTGATTCAAAGTATTATAGGAAAGGAAAAGCTTCAGAGTTGGCTTGATTTGAGACATTATATAAGACAAGTGGACTCCTAACCTTTTTGTTAAGTATGCTTGAACGTTGTGTGCTCATATGTGTATGAAAAATTGAAAATGAGTGCTATGGGTAGGGTTATATCAACGTAGGCTTTGACCATGAAATTTCGGATTGATTACTTGTTCATGTGGTGATATCTTGACTTGTAAAATAATTGTGGCCTTATATTATATGTGAATTGTTAATCATTCATGTTAATATCAAGATGGTACTTATTTTGAGATGTGGATATTATTGAAACATTTATTATTATGAGGTATTGATGAACTTGTGACATTTATGGTATTGATGCTACTTATTTTCAATTGTTGAGAAATATCATACATATGGACATTTGCATATTTCATTGGCATGAACATGATTATTTTCATGTCATCTACATATATGTGTGTGTGTGTATGTGTGTATTTCTTGATGATCCATTAAAAGAAATGAAAAGCCAAAGGGAAATGGTTTCGGCTAGTGTAAAAGAAAAGAAACAAGAAAATAGAAAGTCAAAGAGAAGTGGTTCTGGCTAGTGAAAAAGAAAAGAAAGAAAAGAAATGGAAAGTCAAAGGAAAATGGTTCCAGCAGGTACATGGTCCATATATGGCCCCCATGGGTTTCCTTTGATGCATATATTGATATATGTAAGATAAGGCTTTGATCACCAAATGTGCATCATAGGACAACATGCATCATGATTATTTGACATTGCATAGCGTTGTTTATATTACATGTCATCCACATCATATCATATCACCCTTACTTTGATATTACATTATGAATTATTGATGAGACTATACATATGTGGTATTATTTAGTTTGATGTATTTTTTGGGACACGTTGGGATTTGATGTTGTGTATTGGGTATATTCATATTCTTATGATTGTGTATTATATTGTGTTGGAACTTTTCTGAGTGCAAATTTGTTGTTTAGCCATATGTGGTTAGGTATTAAGGAGTACTTGTGTTCTTTATTGTTTTACTTTATGTTAGTTCCATTTTGCTGAGTAACCTATTGTTTCGTGTTCACTCCCTTGCTATACTTTGTAGGTTGCAAGCCCAGTCCATCAGGTTAGACTTTTCTCATTTCAGGATCGAGCTTCTGGAATATTCTTGAGGCTGCAGCTTATGTGTTCAGCAGATCTTCAAGGAATCCACCAAAATGTTATGTTCTATAAGGAATTAGACATTTGAGACTTGTATTTCTCTAAGTGTTCTTTATTTAGAGACTTGTACATGTGACACCAGTTCTGGAAAGGTTATAATTTTTGATTACATGTTTTTATCTATCCTTGTTAAACTGTTATCTTCCACTTTTATATTTATATTAAGTTGTATAGAGTTTAGGCTGACTCACCTTGGTAGGTTAGGTGAGTGCCACCACACCCAAATTTTGGGTCGTGAAAATTTGATATCAGAGTATAGGTTCACAGGTATCACATATATATAAGCTTAGTCGAGTAGAGTCTTAAGGATCAGTGCAAAGACTTATGTCACTTATCCTGAGAGGCTACAAAGACTGTTAGGGAATTCTCTTTTACTTCATTTTAATCAACTTGTGTGTGGGTCTTGTTTAAGTGTTGAGTGGTTGTATTTCTTTTTGACAGATATCAAGCAGTAGAGCTACTACTGCTTCAGGACAAGGGGAGGTAGCCCCTTATGTTGCTATTAAGACCCCATCTAGGGGTAGGCATTGTGCCAAAGGACAAGCTAGAGGTCGGGGCTTAGGAGCTGCACCGACGAGAGATTATAATCGAGGGATCTCCCCGAAGCTAGCCATAAAGCCTAGGCAGGAGCAGGTTCCTCATGAGTTTGCTGCAGCACCACTCTTTCAGGATACACTTTTAAAAGTCTTTGGAGTGTCGGAGACTTTAGGCCAGACAGGTATCCTAGTTAACACTTTTGGTGCTTCACAGACTCGGGTTGAGATTCAACCCCTAGATCAGTAGCAGGTATCTATGGCCTAGGATGAGGTAGAGAAGCCTTTAGTAGCTTTGATTATAGATATTCCATCTGTAGCTGCGTTTATTGATGAGGAGAAGTGCCAGATACAAGAGGTTTAGAAAGGTGGACCCACCTCGAGTTTAGGATGGTGAAGGCAGAGAATGCACATGATTTTCTGGTGACTTGTCTAGAGTTTCTTGAGACTATGGGGTTGGTTGAGAGTCATAATGTATGATATGTTTCCCTCCAACTTTATGGTTCAGCCAGGTAGTGGTGGAGGAACTACTTCAGATCTTTTCTAGTTGGGACCCTTCTGATGAGTTGGGAGGCCTTTTCTAATGCTTTATATGATCAACATGTTCCATGGAGTGTCCATGAGAAGATTTTTTTGAGGTTTGAGAGCTTGAGGCAGGGTTTTATGATGGTTACATAGTATGAAGTTTTCTTTTATTAGTTCCCATCATGCTACATGTTACAACCCAAGCCTAGGACCTAGACGTGACACAGTGAATGGGAAACCCAAAGGAAATCCAAATAAGCCTCTTAGCATATTGTTTGCATATCCTTGTATGGGGAAGCATAGTTAATCAACAAGTAAGTAACAAATAATTCTAAAGGAAGCGGGACTTTGGACTTTAGCTATAGGGATGTTATAGGGAAGAGGTTTTGCATGAATCACTTACCAAATAAAGTCTAATAAGAGGTGAATAAATATGACTTACGCTATGGGGATGTTATAGGGACTTGGGACTTCTAGCATATCCTCAACATAAAACAAGCATAGAAGGGGATAAAGGGACTAAGGGAAGTTTTGCATGATTACATAAACATAATAGGATTCAAGCTCAATACATAAATATCCATATCCAACAACACCTATAGTACGAATGGAATGGGAGTTAAGACATCTCCCCAGCTCACCCTCAAAAGATAAAATTCCAAAATAGTTAAGTCCTAACAAAAGCCCACCACTCATAGCTTGCAAATCAATTAATTCAACCCACCAACATTTAATAGAAACCCTAGTTTGGGTGTCATGAAATACATCTTAAAAATTCAAAATCTTTCATAGTTTACATGGTTCACATCATGCATAGTTTCAATATATATAAATCAACTCATGGAATAAGTCTTCAATAGATATTCATGCTTAATCAATCAATACTTGAAGAATCATAACTCAAATCATGTTTATAATGCATAATAAAGTTTACCCATAAGTACTTAATCTTAAAATCATGAAATTTGATAAGAAGAGAAGGATTGGCTTCATGAGTGGAAGAATCTCCATGAATGAAGCCCACATACCTTTAACTTGAGACTTTCTTGAAGAAAAACTTGTGGAAGTCTTGAGGCTACACTTGGCTTTCTTGGAATCCAAGTAGTTCTTGAAATCTTGAGATTAAAATGAAGGATTTAGAGAAGCTTTTAAGGGGTTTCGTGAGTTTTAGGGATGAAAAAGGCTAAGAAATAAGGATCTCCTGTCTATATAGGCATTGGGTTATTACCTGATTGCCCTTAAGGGAAAATAGGAAATCAAAGAACTTTTTGAACTAGAACGAGATAAGTCCCGCATTGCGGACTTGTTATAAAGTAGTACATTTTCATGCAAAGTTTAATTTTTTCCCTGTTTTGACATAGGACTAGTTTTAGGCCATTTTTGCACTAGTGGGTAACAAGTCGGCGACGCGGACTGGTCGCATGCTTTACTAGTTAAGCCTCGAATCAGCCAAAAAATTACTTTTTGCTATGGATCATCTAAAAATCAAAGACCACCCCTACCCAACACAATTTTGCCCTTTGAAAATGAATATGATGTCGGATTTGTGAAATCATGCACATATTTTATGATATACAAAAAATACACTATAGGGCATTTTCTAAGGTGCGTGAGAGATGTTACACTGCAGCTATTATTCCTACCGAGGTAGAGAGAATTTGCAAGTTTGTGAGAAGATTGATTTATTCTATTTGACAATTGGTATTTTGGGTAGCTAGAGAGGGTGCTTCTTTTCAGTCAGTCATTAGTGCCTCCAAAGAGGCGGAGTTAAAGCAGAGAGAGGAGTTTGGGGACCCCAAAAGGGTCCATACATTGGGATAGTACTTAAGTGCCTCATCAGGAGGTAAAGGTATGACTAGGAAAAGAGGTTTATTTTAGCATCTTGGGGTCCATACAGCCTTTCCAGCTTCTGAGAGAGGACAAGGTCCTTAGGATTCATATAGTTCAAGTCCGGGTCCATCCAGCTACCAGTAGAGACCTACAGGACAGGGAGGCTACAACATCTTTCCTGCTCCTTCATAATAGTATTCCACCCCTAGATCTTGTTATGGGTGTGGATCTCTCGATAATATGATTCAACAGTACCCTAGGTAGACTCATTCTGGGCCTCGCGTTTCTTATTTCCCAGCATCTGTCAGAGATCCAACACCACTAGCTAGAGGTTCATCCCCTCAAGCTAGGGGTTGTGGTAGGGTTCAGACTAATAAAGATAGATTCGTTGGTGGTAGAGGAGCAGGTGATATATCTACCCATTCTAGTAGTATGGGAGCAACTTCTACGAGTGATGGTCGAGGTGGCCATTGTTATGCTTTTATGGGCAGACCTGAGGTTGAGGCCTCTGATGCTGTGATCACAGGTATTGTTTTGGTTTTCCATCTCCCTACATCTGTGTTATGTGATCCTGGCTCCACTTCTTCTTATGTGCCTACATACTTCTCCTTGGGTTTTGACTTGCCATGCGATACTACGTCTATGCCTATTCATGTTTTCAAACTTGGAAGGTGAGCCCTTGGTAATGGATTAGGTCTACTGATCCTGTATTATGACCTTGTTAAGCTATAAAACTTGGGTGAATATTATTATTCTTGATATGATTGGTTCTGATGTTATATTAGGGATAGATTTGCTTTCCCCTAATCAGGCTATTCTTAATTGCTTTGATAAGACCATGAATTTGGATATTCCAAGTAGATTGAGCATTGTATGGAAGAGTTTGAGTGGTTCCTATCCTAACAAGGTCATATCTTATATTCAAGCATAGCAGTTAGTAGAGCAAGGTTGTCTTGCGTATTTGACATTTATTCATGATGCTAGTGTTGAACCACTATCGATGGATACTATTCCTATTATTTTGGAGTTTGTTGATGTGTTTCCTTCAGATCTTCCTGGAGTCCCTCCTGACAGGGATATTGACTTTTCCATTGATCTAAAGTCGGGCACCAATCCCATTTCTATTCCTCCCTACTGTATGGCTTTGGATGAGTTGAAGGAGCTAAAGGAGAGGCTCCAAGATATCTTCGGTATGGGGTTCATATGCCTCATTGTGTCTCCATGGGATACCCATGTCTTGTTTGTAAAAAAGAAGGATGAATCAATGAGGATGTGTATTGATTATAGAAAGTTGAACAAAGTGACAATTAAGAACAATTATCTTCTCCCTAGGATTTATAATCTTTTTGACCAGCTTTAGGGTACAGCCATATTTTCCAAGATTGATTTGAGATTCGGATATCATCAGTTAAGGATCAGGGCTTCTGAAATTTCTAAAACAACTTTTTGGACTAGGTATGGGCACTACGAGTTCCTTTTGGTCTAACCAACGCCCGCATTTATGGAGCTGATAATTGGTGTATTTCAGTTAGATTTAGATTCCTTTGCTATTATTTTCATCGATGATGTATAGATCTACTCCAAGACCAAAGAAGATCATGAGTTGCGCTTGACGATTGTACTCCAGTGGCTTTGAGATAAGAGGTTATATGTCAACTTCTCCAAGTACAGTTTTGGCTGAGTTCGATGGCATTTTTGGGTCATATTGTATCTAGGGAGGGTATTCGGGTTGATCCAGCGAAGATTAAGGCGGTTCAAGGATGGACTAAACTACTTCAGCCACTGAGATTCGTAGCTTTATGGGCCTAGATGGTTACTACAGGTGATTCATTTAGGCTTCTCTTCTATAGCAACTCCATTGACCAGTCTCACTCAGAAGAATTCTCCACTCTTGTGGTCGGACGAGTGTGAGAAGAGCTTCAAAAAGCTCAAGTGTTTGTTGACCACAGCTCCTATTTTGATATTGTCGGAGAAGGGTGTGGATTTCACAGTCTATTGTGATGTTTCTAGGGTTGGTTTGGTTGGAGTCTTGTTGCAAAAAGGGAAGGTGATAGCATATGCTTCTAGAAAATTGAAGGCTCTTGAGAAGAACTATAACATCCATGACTTAGAACTGGCAGCGGTTGTGTTTATGTTGAAGTTACGGAGGATCTATCATTATGATGTTCATTACGACATTTTCACCAATCATCATAGTTTTTAATACATTTTTAGCTGGAACGGCCTAAATTTGAGACAAAGGAGATGGATTAAGCTTCTGAAGGATTATGATGTGACTATTTTCTATCATCTGGGGAAGGGCAATATAGTGGTTGATGCTTTGAGTAGAAAGGCTTCTAGTATGGGGAGTCTTGAAGCTATTTGGGTAGAGGAGAGACCCTTGGCTAGAGATGATCAGAGTGGCTAATGGTTTGGTAAGATTATAGATTTTGGAGTAGGGTGGAGTGCTTTCCACTATTGAGCCTCGCTTATCCTTGATGGATCATACTCGAGGGAGGCAATTTGAGGAGAAAGAGTTGTGTACCATTCAGGATAGAGTGATTAGAGGTGAAGCTAGAGAAGTGATGCTTGATTCGGATGGTGTTTTGAGTATTGGGAGTCGTATCTGTATGCCTAGAGTGGGTGATGTGATTAAGTTGATGCTTGAGGACACATTATTCCAGATATTCTATACATTTGGGGGCAGCCAAGATGTACCAAGATTTTAAACAACTTTATAGGTGGTGTGGGATGAAGAGAGACATTGTTGAGTTTGTGGCAAAGTGCTTGAATTGTCAATAGGCCAAGTATAAGCACTAAAGGCCTTGAGGTTCGATGTAGAGGATGCCCATTCTCGAGTCGAAACGAGAATGTATTACTATACACTTCATAGTTGGGTTGCCTCTTCCTATTGGGGGTTTTGACTCTATTTGGGTATTGGTGGATCGTTTGACTAAATCCACCCACTTTATTCTGGTCAAAGTGAAGTATACCATTGAGAAATGAGCCCAGCATTATATTAGTCAGATGGTGAGTCTTAACAAAGTCCCAGTTTCCATTTGTCGGATTGTGGCTCGTCGTTTACTTCACATTTCTAGAGGGCCTTGTAGCATAGTTTAGGGATCGGGCCTTGTAGCATGATTTGGATATGAGCAAATATTTTCACCCCTAGACTGATGGTTAGTCCGAGAGAACCATTCAGGTGTTAGAGGATATGCTCTGGCTGATTTTATTCATTTTGGTGCTAGATGGGATCAACACTTGGCCTTGGCGGAGTTTTCATAAAACAACAGTTATGATTCCAACATTTAGATAGCTCCTTTTAAGGCCTTGTATGGTAGGAGATGTAGATCACCCATCAGATGATTTAACACAGTATTGGTGGAGAGCATAGGAGTTGATATAGCGACAGATGATCTAGAGCGGGTCCACTTGATTCAAAGTAGGTTGGTGATAGCCCAGAGTCTTCAAAAAAGTTATGCTGATAGGTGGATTTGACCAATGGATTTCATGGTTAATGACGCGTTGTGGTTGAAGATCTCACCCTTAAAGGTTTTATGAGATTCGGGAAAAAGGATAAGCTTAGTCTGAGGTTTATTGGTCCTTTTGAGATTCTAGATAGAGTGGGAAAGGTAGCTTATGAACATGCCTTGCCACCCAACCTATCTTCAGTCCATCCTGTGTTTTATGTCTCGATACTATGGCATTATGTACCAATAGTGTCTTATGTGATTTCCATAGACTCGACTGAGTTAAGTCTTAATTTGACATATGAGGAGAGTCGGTGACCATTTTAGGTAGGCATATGAGGAAGTTGAGGACAAATAAGATTGCTGGATTATTCCTAACAGCATATTTACAATACAGGTGTGATGATCAGTTGGACCTTTGACTAATTAACATCTCTTTCAGCAAAGGTCCAGCATAGCCATAGGCCTGATAGTAAGGTTATATGTGAGATAGAGTCTGATATGTGTACCCAATGCCCTCAGGTTTTTGAGCCTTCAGGTATGTCCCTTATTTCATGTTCGAGGATGACCATTGTTCTTAGTAGTGGATGATGTAATGACCTTGAAGGTCATTTTTTGGCTTTTTTGACCAAATTATCATTTTGTCCTTCCTGAACCTTACCTAGAGTCATTTTTAGTCAAGTCTAAAAGTTGAATTTTGAGAACCTTGTAAAAACTAGAGTTTTACAAAAGAGAGTTTTTAAAGGCATAAAGTTGGAGAATTTGAGTTTTCTAGTTATTGTGAGTTTTGAGTGTCGGATAACAATTTTGTCGATTCCATCAGTTTCGAATATCGAGTTTGGTCTAGGAAAACTTACAAAAATGAAATGTAGACTTAAGACAGAGATTTCAGGCCGAAAGTTACATTTTTTGTTTATTTTGGATTATAAGTTTGACTTGGATCAACATTCAGAGTTCGGGAGCTCATATCAAATTTTTGTTAGTTCAAATAGTTTCGGATGGTGAAACTAATGTTAGAAATGGCTTCATTGCAATTTTTAGAGATTTCATGAATATTTTAAATTTTTGAGTCTGAAACTAGTTTAAATAATCATTCTCGGGTTTTTGGCCAAGGAGGTCCCGAACTCGAATTCTGATGGTTTCATTGAGTTCAAATCATCATTTTTGGTAGGATTATATGCTTGGGTTGTGTTCAAGGGGTTCCAAATGAATACCGAGGGCCCAGTTCATGATGTTGAAAGCTATGTTTTTGTTGATGTTGTACCAATTCTGGTGCCACCCACGTTCGCAGAGGTTTAACCTTCATGACCTCCGCATTCACGAAACACTGTGGGTGGAATTCTACATTGCGGATCAAATCGCCACGTATGTTAAGGTTTGGGAGGGTTAAAGCTCTGCGTTCATGGAGCACTTCTTTTGCTTAATTAGTAAATCATTTTAAAAGACATGATTTAAAACCTTTCCACCACTTTGACATTCCAAGTTTCGTCCTAGGGAGAGTTTCCAAAAGTTTTCAAACCAAATCGATTGGGTAACTATTTCCTAACCTATTTCTTTGAATCCCATTGATTAAATTATGTCTTAACTTATAACTTTGGGTTTTTAATGGAGGAATTTGGGAATTTTCTAGGATATTGATTCTAATCTCAAATTGATGATCTCTCCTTCGTCTAAACTCCATTTTCAAAACTATTTTCACGTTTGGATTCTTTATTACTTCGAGAACAACTTCATGTATTAAATTTTATATTCTGGCTACTTGTTTGGCATGAACCTTTTGACCATTTTGCCCTTTTCTCCATATTGATTGATTTTAGTGTCATTAGATTAGTTATGTGATTGTGATACTATATTTAAATAGATTTGGGTGATTCGGAGTATCGTAGGAAGGGAAAAGCTTTAGATTTGGCATGATTTGTGACTTTATTTAAGGTAAGTGGAATTCTAACCTTTTGTTAAGTATGATAAACATTGTATGCTTCTATATGTATGAAAATTAGTACTATGGGATAGAATTATATCATCGTAGGCTTTGATCATGAAATTTCAAATTGATTACTTGTTCATATGGTGATATCTTGACTTATGAAATAATTATGGCCTCGTATTAGATGTGAATTGTGAATCATTGATGTTGGTATCAGAATGGTACTTATTTTGAGATATGGATATTATTGGGACTATGATTATGATGATGTATTGATAAACTTGCGACATTTATGGTATTTATGCTTCTTAGTTTCGATTGTTGAGAAATATGATACATGTGGACATCTTTCATATTTCATTGGTATGAACGTGATTATTATTATTATTATTATTATTATTATTATTATTATTATTATTATGATTATTTCTTTACACTATTGTGATTGTTTTGTTTGTTTGATTTTGCCTATCTCATTTG
>JAOTQR010076647.1:0-12914 GCA_025774065.1 Solanum ossicruentum
TTTGATACTCTAATCATGCACCGAAAATCTACGTAAGTTCATACTACACAACATCCGCAACAAAATTTCCCGATTGAATAATTATCCTTAATTTAAAGAGATATGGGGTCTAACATTACGCGTATATATACATACCCCCATTAGACTTTTTCATCTTTCATCTTGATTTGGTAAATAAAGTAATAAGCTTTTCATACTCAATATTTTCCTGAGTTGCTTGCGATAAACTTTATAGGTTTATTCATTCTACATGACTTTGAATATGCATCAATATTTTTCTAATAATATAAATTCACATACCTTTCAAGTTTATCTATTTATTATATTAATTATTTACTTTTATTTCATAAAAAAAATATAATATAGTATTATTAAAGCTTTCCACAAATAATATAGACAATACGTATGACATAACTTGTATTTTGTTCCTCTTTCTAACTCAAAATAATCATTTTTTATCACTAATTTTAAGAAATAATAATTAAATAATTTATCATTGATTATATTTTCCTAAGCTAAGTTTGACGATTATTTCCGGATAGGCTCTAAGGGGTGCCTAACACCTTCTCCTCGAGTAACCAAAACCCTTATCTAGAATTTTACTGGTTTCGTAAATCAAAACAGAGTCTACATTTATATTTTTAAAAAATGATTTCTTAATATTTTCCTTAAAATTAAGTAACGACTCTATTTTCAAAACTAGAGAGCATGACCACATGATGTTGCGAGCTATTTCGACCGGTTCGAAATTGTGACGCGACACCTGGCACTAAATCAATGTTGAACTTAATTTCTCTCATCAGAGGTAGCCCAGGTAAGTCTTCTGGAAACACATCAGCAAATTTTCTCACAACTGGAACACTATTGATAGTAACGTCCTCCCCTCGAGTATCATGGATAGTAGTAATAAAACCAAAGCACCCATGTTTAATTATTCAGCGTGTCTTTACATAAGATATTATCTTTTCTTGTGTCAGAGGAGTCATGCCTTCAAAACTAAATATGGTTCTCCAGGGAAATTAAAATGTACCAGCTTAGCATAACAATCAACCAAATCATAACATGATGCTAACCAATACATGCCCATAATTACATCAAAGTCAGATAACGACAACTCTAATAAAGTAACTATTGTGTCCTTGCTCTGCATAGATATAACACAATCTCTATGCACTCTATCCACTGATAAAGTGTCCCCAGTTAGAGTCATAACCATATATGGCACATTAAGAGTCTCAACTCGTCCTTATAAAGATATAGCAAAAGACGGGGATACATACAAGTACGTAGAACCAGGATCATTAAGAGCATATGCCTCATGAGAATTGATAGTAATAATACCTGTGACTACACAATTAGATCCCTCGATATCCTATCTGGCCATCGCAAATAATCTCGGTGGTCCACCTACTCCCTAAGTAACCTGTGCACCTTATCGACCCTATTCACGAGCATGCAGTGGAGCGACCCTAGCTAGCTGAATCTGAGCCTGAGTATCTACCACATTTCTCTGCAGCTGTATAGTAGCTTAACTAGTACGAAAATCTCTCTTAGGAAAAAATTTAGCAGTATGACCTCTTTCACCACAAGTAAAACAAGAGATCACCAATACCAAAGTAGCGACCACTATGATTCCTACCACAATTAGAACACCTTGGATATTGTCCGGACTGGAAAGAATTATCACCCTTTTTTTGTATCTGTTGTTGGCCTTGTCTAGCTGGATAGCTACTCTTGGAAGATTGCACCACTGACTCTAACTTAGTAGGCCTAGATTGCCCACGATGAAAACCACTCTTGCCTCTAGATGGAGCACAACTAAATCCACCTGTATTACGTGCCTTTTTTGTTTTCTCTCTCAGTTTTCTTCATCTCCTAATAAGACTCACAACAATGAGCAATGTCAACCACATCTGAATATTTACCATTTAGTATATCTTGTATCACAGGACCACGGTAACGGTGCTCTAGTTTATCCACAAATCTTCTCACTTTCTTCATTGGATCTGCAATAAATAATAGGACATACCTAGACAATTCAATGAACTTGGCCTCATACTCTGTAACTGTCATATTGCCTTGATATAGATCATGGAATTGGCATCTCATATCATCTTGTTTGCTCAATGGAATAAATCTATCCTTAAACATTGCTAAAAACTCTAACCAGGTGATAGGTGGTGACCCTGCTTCTCTAGCTCTCTTAATAGAAGTCCACCATGCCTCTTGAGATCCTGAGAACATAAAAGTGGTAAATTCCAGGCCAGGAATCTCCTTCAACACCAATGTAGTAAGTATCTTTTCACAATGATCAATGACCTTATGAGGATCCTTAGAAGCTAGTGTTGCATCAAATTTTGATGGCTTAAGGTCCATGAAATTCTTATGATCTTTGGGTTTCCCTGAAGTTGCAACTGGATGACCAACTTGTTGAGAGGCCAAATATGGTGTCTGAGTTGCATCACCATTCAACTAAACTTTTTCTTGTGTTGGTGTAGTAGTTTGAAGAGCTGGGGTTCTACCTTGATTAGGCACCAATGCCTCTAACATATTCAACAACCTCATCACAACATCTATAGGTAAAGCGATAGTAGGTGTAGTAGCTGGCGCTATCTGTGAGGCATCCTGAACAACCTGTTCCTACATTTACTCTGGGGCAACAACTCGGGTTGTCCCTCATTCATAACTCCTGATTGAGGAGCAGTAGATACCCTAGTCCAAGCCCTAGTAGGATGAGACCTACCCTGGCTGCCATAGGAGGTAATACCATGTCCCTGACCACATCCAACTGCTGCATTAAATCAAACAACAGAGGAAGAGCCATGTCTCTTAGCCATCTACTAAAAATATTTAAAGGTTAAACTTGATTCAACTTAATGCACGAATAAGGAATGAAAAAGATAATAAATCCTAAATGTTTAGCAACCTCAAGGTCATAAGTATGGGCGCCTACATACCCATGAACAAGACTCTACAAAACACTGCTCTATGACCCGGGACCTAAAGCCTAGGCTTTGATACCAACTTTGTCACATCCCAAAATACCCCCTAGATGTGATTGGCACCCGCCCACACCATTTGTCGGGAAAACCAAATATTCATACACACCCAAACTATCCAAGTACTAGGAATATAATGTGTAACTCCAAAACTCATAAATATTCATAATGATAGAGTAACAAGCAAACCAAAATCTCATATCAATTTATGAAAGAAAAAGGTCACTTAACAAAAATATCTCTAGCCCAAATCCCACAATAAGATCATGAAGCATCTAATATGAGTTTAACTGTTGGGCATACAAACTCCAGAAAGAAGAAAAACATAAACTATAATAGATAGAGCTGAAGTAGTAGCCTCCACGAACAATGTGAAGACTCACCTCAACAACAGAGTCCAAGAAAATGAACTCATCAGCTAAAAGTCTTGCCCTCTGCAACTATATCTGCATTGACATGGAAGTAAGAAGTGAGCTATATATAAATATAACCCAATAAGATTCTCGACTCGCTACTTTAATACCCCTGGAACAAGAGTTATAAGATACATCTGCACAATGGATTTGCATAAATAATATACACAAGAATATACTTCATAATAAGCTCAATAAGTTCAAACAAATGTTCAAAAAGGGTAACGACATGTATTAATTCAATCCACTCTCAATACTTGTCATAAACGGTAGCGAAGGAGATTAACCCATCACCCGGACAAGTCCATGGCAACATGTCTAATGCTCTAAAAATTTACCACGACAGTGTACAAAACCCCTAACATATTATGGCAGTATGCGTATGCCCTTAACATATTACGGCAGCTAAGTATGCCCATAGTAACCACATCATAATAATAAAGAAGGATATCCAGCGTCACACCACATATAACTCATGAAACTATTTAATATTCTTCTCAAAAATAGCATATCTAGGGCTGATAAAAATATCAACTCTATCAAGCACAAGCTTGTCCCAACACATACACCAGAAAGAGAAAAATATGTTTTTTTTTTCAAAGCTTATTTGAAAAATAAGAACTAAAGCTTAAAGTCTCACTTACCTTATTAATGACAAGTTCCACAACCTTGCACGCATAGAACACCACCAAAACAGCCCCTACTTGCCTCAATCTATTAAAAACATATTGATTATCGATTCAATTATGTTGGCCAAACTCAAGCCTCTGAAATGACCCCAAAAAGTGTCAAAAAATATGCCTCCAAAGTGCCCGAAATCGTACTTTTCATATATCTCAAAATCCATGCGTGATATCGAAAATCTGACTTCATATTCTTGTTTAAGGGAAAAAACTGAGTGGGCAATGGATCTAACCCCGATTATAGAGCAACCATAGAAAAATATGAAATTTTAAAGTTACTAGCGCGATGTGCCATTGTACATTTGGTGCCAGTTTTTTATGTTTGGTCCAAGACTTCTACGTCTTGGGTGTAAGCCTTTCTATGCGTGAAAATACCTATATATAGCCTTATTTTACCCTCATATCATTCAAAACATTCCCAAATACACTCTTAAAAACTTAGACAGTATTTAATCTCCAAATTCCAAGTCTCAAACTCATCCGGATCTAAGGTTCTAATTCAAGCTTCAAGTCTCCATCTCCAATCTTCCTCAAGGTTTCTTTCATGGGTTCCTTTCACCCGTGATTCCCAAGCTTTCATTTACCTAAAATTGCATGATTTAAAATTGATTTACTCATGGGTCTTACTTATAATAAATTTCACTGCACACTATGTTGGGGTTTCATGAAATTGTGATTGTTTTAGTATGTTTTGAGCTATGAGTCTATGTTCTATTATGAGATTTGATGAAGGGTTTTGATGTATATAGTATGATGGTATTACCAAGTATTTAAGGGATGATTCACTTCAAGATTTCGTACATGATTTCACTCTTTAATTGCATGGTTTTACACTAGTTTTTCACGCTCACCAAGTGTTTGATAAAATATCTGGTTTAGGGTTCTTGAGTTATTAATGGTCTATTGCATGGATTATGAGTCAAGTGGCTTATTGTGATGAAATGAAGGTGTATATGTGTGTTTAGATCATGTAAAGCACCTTTGGTATTGCAAGTGAATTGTTGGGCTCTCATGTTGTTATGTTTTTGGGAATTGTTGATGAGTTATTGAGCCCTTATGCTAAGGTTTATGCTCGTGTGAATTGGGAAGCCTACTAGAAGGGGTTATGAACTATGTTTTATGCTTTACCCTCTAGTACAAGGCCAAATTCTACATATAAGAGTTATGAACTATATTGTACACCTTACCCTCATGTACGAATCAATGCTACTCACTTACTCATATCTACATGAAGTGGTTATGAACTATGTTGTACTCCTTACCTTCGTGTATGATTTGAGGTTATGCAACATACTCATATAAAGGGGTTATGAACTATGTGGTGCGCCTCACCCTCATATGTGATGCAATGTTACGTATTATCTCATGATCACATGTCGGGGTTATGACCTATGCTACCTTTCACCCTCATGTGTTATTCATTATCTCATGTTTACGTGTAGGGATTATGAACTATGCTATCTCTCTACCCTCATGTACTACCCATTACCTACTAGAAGAGGTTATAACTCATTTTATATCCCTCAACCTCTAGTAAAAGGTATCTTGATGATCTAAGCATGCCACCTTATTATGTTAAACAAGCTATGTGAGTATGATTATTTTTCAAGAATGTTTTACCTCAAGCATTTTTCCTGCATGCCATGTTCCTAATATACTATCTCTTGCTACAATTATGCATTTTGATTATGTTGCCTATCTTTTGTTGTATTTCATCCTACATACTTAGTATATTCAAACGTACTAACACATACTCTATGCCTACATAATATCACCATTAGGAACCGGAGCCCCTATTGATTCTCCTCCACATGGCTAGACAGATTGTTCAAGCTAGCTTTTGGTGAGTCCTTATGTCCGGGGACAATATCTATCTTCTCTCATGCTTATATTTAGATTATATCTTGTATATTTGGATTATCTATTGCCATTACTATGAGGGTGAGCCCAGTTGCTTCTCTTGGCCCCTGCTAAGTTCTATGTTTAGAGGTGTTGTTGGACAAGTATGTACTGATACTATAAGCTTGACTCTCTTGATGTTTTAGGAAATGAAAGTTTCCCCTTTTATCCCTATGCCCTTATTTCTACTCTTTCACTGTTGTTTAATTGCTTTCGCGACCAAAGATGTGCAATAATATGTTAAGAGGCTTGCTTGGGGTTCCTTCGAGGTCCTTATGCACCGTGTCACATCTAGGTCCTAGTTTGGGTCATGAATAAGTTGGTATCAGAGCACTAGGTTATTAGATCCTTGGAGTCCAACACATCATGTCGATTAGAGTCATATTCACGGTTGTATTGTGCACCACGACTATGAGTAGGAGGCTATGTGACAGTTTAAGAAATGTTTCCCTTCTTCATGTGCTAAGTTGTACTATAGAGTAAAAGTAAGTTCCACCCCCCCCCCAACAATTGTTCTTTGCCATGCTAGTTGATCATGCCTAACATAAAAGAGGAAGAAGAGCCTGCACTAGGGAGGAACAACCGGCTCATGGTGAGCTCTGGGATGCTCTCACCTTGCTATCTCAAGCTATGACCCATCAAGTTAATCAAGGGCCCTAACTCATGCTCTTACCCTAGGAGCTAGAGTGAGAGACTTCATGAGGACGAACCCACCAGAGTTCTAAGGGTCAAAGGTGGATGAAAACCCACAAGAGTTTATTGATGAGACTTATAAGGTATTGGACATCATGGGTGTTAGATCGGAAGATAAGGTGGAGTTTGCAACTTACGAACTCAAGGGGGTAGTACAAGTACGGTTCACTCAATGGAAGGAGGGGAAGGGAAACAACAATGTGGTTCTATTGGAGGAGTATAAGGCAAATTTTCTTAATTGGTTTTTCCCTCTTGAGCTTAGGGAGTCCAAGATGATAGAGTTCATGAATTTGAAGCAAGGGTCAATGAGTGTAAGGGAATATACCCTCAAGTTCAACCACCCTTCTAAATATTCTTCTAACTTATTTGCCGACCCAATGGCTAGAATGAACAAGTTCATGATGGGTGAGCTTAGGAAGAAGAGGAGTGGAGAGTCCAAGAGAACTCGGTTTGAGGATGATCGGTTCCAACAAGGTATCGAGCTTCAAGGCCAAGGGTCTTCTAGTGCTCCAAACAACAGGCTTGCTATGGAAGGAATGGATAAACCAAGGTTCCAAGGTGGAAATAGTGGAATAAGTTTTCAAAAATCCCCAAAACATAAAAAGCATCATCATGGAAAATGCTTGAAGAATTCAAGTGCGTTTTACGGGTGTGGGAGAGTAGGCCACAAGCTTACTGATTGCCCTTACGTCCGGAACAAGGGCAAGGATGGTCCTTCTCAAGGTCAAGGTGGTCATGTGAATTAAGAGGCCTAAGGTGCGCTTATTGATCAAGGAGGTAAGGGGTCGATGAGGCACCCGATGTTGCTACCGGTACGTTGAAGTTTCCTTTGACCTTGATGTGTATGCATTGGAAGTTTCAAGTACCTGCATTTCTTTCATTATTCCGTTTATTGCTAGTGTCTTCATGTGTGTTCCGGATTGTTATGTGGACTTTTTGGTGTCTATCCTATTAGTGAGTCTATTGTTACTAGAAAGGTCTATGGAAATTGTTCCGTGATCATGTTGCATTTAGGTCTTCACTTATGGTTTTGTTGGATTAGGTGTGGTGTATTTTGATGTTATTCCAGGGATGGATTGGTTACATGCATATTGTGTCTCCATTGGTTGTAGAACCCATAGGGTCAATTTCCAATTCCCTATTGAACCCATCTTTGAGTGGTAGTGAAGGGATAAGTCCATTTCTTATCTTAAGGTACAATTGGTCTCCAAGGGTTGCCTTTATCATCTTGTAAGAGTTGGGGGTGTTAAACCTAAGTTATCTATACTGAGTCGATTCTAGTGGTCAATGAGTCCTTGATATCCTTTTCAATATTTTGGATTTGGGGTGGTATCTTTTAGTTTGACTTATGCACCAATTGTGACTATAGGCCTTATGAATAGGGTCTTTAATCCTACCTTGTTATGTTGTCTTGGTTCTTTGTAATGATGTGTAAGGTTGTTTTCGAAAGTGAAGAAGAGCTAGTGAAACATTTAAGGGTGATTTTGTGAATTTCGAAGGAGGTGAGGTTGGGTAAAATAAGAAGGGTGGTGTACTTTGATGGTTCTGAATCTTCTTTGGTTAAAGTGGTCTAGTTAAGCAAGGCCTTGGTCCCCATCTTTATAGAGATGGAGGTCTTGGTGAGGGATGGTAAGGTGGAGGTTTTGTCCCAAGGGGGAGATGGTGTCTTTAGATACTAAGGTAGGCTATATGTGTTTGTGTTGATGATTTGGTTCTCTTGGAAGTCCCACCCATGAAGGGTGTGGTCTGGATGGAAAGGTAGGAAGTTGAGTTTATGGTTTGTGGGTCCTTATAAATGTTGAGGAAGATTTGTAAGGTTGCATGCGAATGGGAATTGCCTATGAATATGGATATGGTTCGTTCGGTTCTTCATGCTTCTAGGTTGAGGGGATGTGTTGGTGACTCTAGTGCTATAGCACTCTTTGAGGTTGTAGGTTTTATGGAGGATAAGTTGACTTAGGAGAAGGTCCTAGTGGAGGTATTGGATGGAAGGGTGGAAACGTTGATTAATAAGGGTGTGGTGTTTGTCAAGGCCCTTTGGAAGAATCGTCAAGTCGGTAATGTCTCTCGGGGAGCCAGAGCGGGCATGGAGAAACAATATCCATAACTCTTTCATTCTATTCAAGCTTATGACAACCCGTTAGGTCCTTTTATAATTCCAATTCTTATGCTTTAGCCCTTATGGGACTTGCATGCATTCATGTTTATGTTGACAAGTTCTTAATGATTTTGACTTTCATGTTAAGATTTTGAAAATGGTGTTTAAGTATATTGTGATGTTGTGGGGGCTGATTTCTTTATGATTACCCTTCTCATGTACGTTTCTTTGCATTCGGGGACAAATGTTCCCAAGGGGGAGATATCGAAACGACCCCAAAAAGTGCCCGAAAATGTGCCTCGAAAGTACCCGGAATCATAATTTTCATATATATCAAAATGCATGTGTGATATCAAAAATCTAACTTTATATTATTGTTTAGGGGGAAAAATTGATTAGAGAATGGGTCTAACCCCGATTTTAGAGCAAGCATAGCAAAATTCAAAATTTTAAAGTGTCGATTTCCAGAATGTTGTGCGCGTTAATGGCGCGATGCGTCAGTGTACATTTGGTTCCAGTTTTTTTATGTTTGCTCCAAGACTTTTTGGTCTTGGGACTAAGCCTTCCCATGCATGAAAATACCTGTACTTAGCCTTATTTCACCCACATATCATTCAAGACATTCCCAAATACTCTCTCAAACTTTTAGACAATATTTTATCTCTAAATTCCAAGTCTCAAAACTCATCCGGATCCTAAGGTTCTAATTAAAGCTTCAAGTCTCCATCTCCAATCTTCTTCAAGGTTTCTCCTAATTCAAGGTATGTAGGTTTCTTTCATGGGTTCCTTTCACTTATGATGCCCAAGCTCTCTTTTACCTAAAATTGTATGATTTAACATTGATTTACTCATGGGTCTTACTTATAATAAACTTCACTGCACACTATATTGGGGTTTCATGAAATTGTGATTGTTTTAGCATATTTTGAGCTATGAATCTTAGCTCTATTGTGAGATTTGGTGAAGGATTTTGATGTATATTGTATGATGTTATTACCAAGTATTGGTGGGATGATTTACTTCCAGATTTCTTGCATGATTTCACTCTTTAATTGCATGGTTTTACACTACCTTTTCACACCCGCCAACTATTTGATAAATTTCCATTTTAGGGTTCTTGAGTTATTGATGTTCTATTGCATGGTTTATGAGTCAAGTGGCTTATGGTGATTAAAGGAATGTATATAGGTGTGTTTAAATCATGTAAAGCACCAATGGTATTGCAAGTGAATTGTTGGGCTCCCATGTTGTTATGTTCTTGGGAATTATTGATGAGTTATTGAGCCCTTATGCTAAGGTCTATGCTCTTGTGAATTGGGAAACCTACTAGAAGGGTTATGAACTATGTTATATGCCTTACCCACCAGTACAAGGCCAACTTCTACATATAGGGTTTATGAAATATGTTGTATACCTTACCCTCATGTACGAATCAATGTTGCTCACTTACTCATATCTACATGAAGGGGTTATGAACTATGTGGTACTCCTTACCCTCATGTATGATTTGAGGTTATGCAATGTACTCATATGAAGGGGTTATGAACTATCAGGTATGCCTCACCCTCATATGCGATACAATGTTACGTATTATCGCATGGTCACATGTTGGGGTTATGACCTATGCTACCTTCCACCCTCATGTGCTATTTATTATCTCATGTTTACATGTAGGGGTTATGAACTATTCTATCTCTCTACCCTCATGTACTACCCATTACCTACTAGAAGGGGTTATAACTCATGTTATATCCCTCACCCTCTAGTACAAGGTATTTTGGATGATCTAAGCAAGTCACCTTATTATGTTAAACAAGCTATGTGTGTATAATTATTTTTCAAGCATGTTTTACCTCAAGCATCGTTCATGCATGCCATGTTGATAATATACTATCTCTTGCCATGATTATACATTTTGATTATGCTTCCTATGTCTTGTTGCATTGTATCCTACATACTTAGTACATTCAGACGTACTAATGCATACTCTATGCCTATGTGATATCACCATGTAGGAATTAGATCCCCTAATGATTCATCACCACGTGGCTACACAGATTGTTCAAGTTAGCTTTTGGTGAGTCCTTATGTCCGGGGACAATATCTATCTTCTCTGATGCTTATGTTTAGATTATATCTTGTATATTTGGATTATCTATTGCCATTACTATGAGGGTGATCCCGGTTACTTGTCTTGGCACCTACTAAGTTCTATGTTTAGAGGTGTTGTTGGACAAGTATGTAATGATTCTATAAGCTTGAATCTATTGACTCTTTTGATCTTTTATGAAATGAAAGTTTCCCCTTTTATCTCTATGCCCTTATTTCTACTATCCTATTGTTGTTTAATTGCTTCCGCGATCAAGGATGTGTAATGATATGTTAAAAGGCTTGCTTGGGGTTCCTTCAGGGTCCCCATGCACAGTGTCACATCTAGGCCCTAGTTTGGGTCATGACAGTCTCTATATCCCTATTCTTCAAGTTTAGGGTTAAACCCTAATGCCCAACATCTTAGACTATAAATTAAAAGTAAAGGTATTCTTAATCTCATTGTTACGACTTAATTGGTAAAAATTCTGGTAAATACATTTTTAACTAACAAGAGCACACAACAAGAAAAAAATACCTGCACTTTATCACCCAAACTAGTGCTTAAAAAACCAAGTTATTATGTGCATGAGTTTTCCCGAATCACCTTGATGAAACGTGTTTTCTTCTCAAAGAATAGAATGAAAGAAGCTGCCCCAATTTTTTTTAATCTGTGTGTGCATTTGTGCAGCAAAATAAAAGGGTTTGGCTGCTTCATTTTTTTAATTATTTCTTTTTATAAAGATTACTAATGATTAAAATTATCAATTAGCCCTTCATTAAAATATAAGGGTTATTACAAGTATACTCTGCAACGGATGACGATAAGGCAAAAGTACTTTTCCTATCATTCAAACACCCTGCGTGATCACTTTCAGTGAAACCGAACAATCTGAAATCTGATACTTTAGATTATCAAATTCCAAAATCAGTAGTTCCAGCAATGTATCGTAAAACCCGCTTTGCTACTCCAAAGTGATGCTTTGTTGGATTATGCATGAATCTGGAAATCACACTAACAGAAGATGCTATGTCCGGCCGTGTGTGCGACAAATAATTCAGACCACCAACTATGCTTCTAAAGCATAGAGCATCTGCCAATCTCATACCATCATCAGATATGAGCTTCTCATTTACATTCATACGTGTAGAGGCTATCTTGCAACCCAATATGTTAAATCTCCTAAGAAGATCAGTTGCATATTTTCTTTGCAAGAGAAAAATGCCATCTAAACATTGTTTTATCTCAAGACCAAAAAAATATTGCAACAACCCCAAGTCTGTCTTTTCAAATTTTTTCATCGTGATAGACTTAAATTTAGCAATAAGAGATTCGCAAGAACCCATATAAATCATATCATCTACTTAAAGACACATCACCAAGAAGTCAGTTTTACCTCACTTCTTTACATAGTGAGTTGGCTCATTTTTGCTCATTTCAAATCCATTCTCTAGGAGATAAGAGTTGATCTTGCTCTATAATGCTCGCGGGGCTTGCTTTAGACCATCTAAGGCCTTTTTCAATCTATACACTTTACTTTTTTGTCCGCTCACTACAAAACCTTCAGGCTGAGCAATATAAACTTCCTCCTCTAATTCACCATTCAAGAAGGCCGACTTGACATCAAATTGGTAAATTGGCCAAGAGAGTTGAGCGGTAAGAGCTAAGAAAGCTCTCATCGTTTGAAAGTATGCTACTAGAGAGAATGTTTCATCAAAATCAACTCCTTGTTGTGCATATACTTTTGGAACAAGCCGAGCTTTGTGCTTTTGAATTGATCCATCAGGATAGTACTTGTGTGATAAACCCATTTCAGGCCAATAACAATCTTTCCTTCCGATAAATTAACTGTTAAACCCCAAACAATTCTTAAGGATAATTATTAATTGGGATAAATTGTTGGGATTGAAATATAGCTTAAATTTAATCAATTTGAGGGGCGGGGAATGTGGAATCAAGTAATTGGCGGATAAAAATTTTATTTGAAGTCGAAAGTCCTCAATTGGAATTAAAATATAAAAGTTTGGGACTCAATTGGTC
>JAOTQR010076648.1:0-12914 GCA_025774065.1 Solanum ossicruentum
GAACTTAGTAGAGCACTTAGAGAATTATGCCACTTTCCACTAAGCAATTGGTTCAGCCAAATGAAGATAATGTTGCCCATTAGCTCCTAGTGGAGCAAAATAATTAACATGTAGTCTTTTAGTCTTAGTTATCGAATAGTTCAAAATACCTACTAAATTTATGAGAAGGATATTTTAAGGAAATAACAAGACCAGCTCTTAAAATATCTAACGGGTCCTAACATTATCCACCACTAAAAGTCATGTTCGTCCTCAAACATAAAGTAAAAGAGAGTACCTGAAGTTTCGAAAAGTGAGGGTATTTAGCACGCATGTCTGATTCTTTCTCCAAGTCGCCTCTCTAACTGGATGGTTCTTCTATTGAACCTTCACGGATACTATCTCTTTCTTTCTAAGCTTGCGAACCTGTCTATCCAAAATAAATATAGGTTCCTCCTCAAATGATAAGTCTGGACTCATGACCACCGAATCAAATGAGAGTATATGAGACTCCTCAGACACATACTTACGGAGCATGGAGACGTGAAACACAGGATGTACAGATAACAAGCTAGGTGGCAAGGCTAGTTTGTAGGCCACCTTTCCAACTCACTCTAAAATCTGAAATAGGCAAATGATTCAAGGTCTAAGCTTTCCCTTTTTACCGAACCGCATAACACCCTTCATAGGTGACACTCTAAGCCAAACATGATCACCGACCATAAACTCCAGGGCTCGAATCCTCCTACTCGTATAACTCTTTTGTCGACTCTGAGCAGCTAACAACCTATCTTGAATCATATAGGCCTTTTCCATAGCATCCCTAAGAAAGTCTAAATCTAATGAGTCCATCTTGGCGGAATCAAACCAACCAATCAGAGATTTATACTGCCCCACCATACAAAGCCTCGAATGGAGCCATCTAATGCTAGTGTGATAGCTATTATTATAGGCGAACTCTACTAAAGGTAAGTGTTGATCCCAGCAAGAACCAAAATCAATCACACATGCTCGAAGCATATCCCCAAACACCTGAATAGTCCGCTCGAACTGCCCGTATGTCTAAGTGTGAAAGGCTGAACGAATATCCAGCCGAGTACCTAGTCCATGTTGCAAGGCCCTCCAAAAATGTGAAGTGAAGACTGAACCTAGATCAGAAATGATAGAAACAGGTACACTATGAAATTTTACTATTTGAATGATGTAAAGTTCAGCCTGCTTCTCTTCGGTATACTTAACCTTGACAGAAATAAAATAGGCAGACTTAGTTAGTCGATCCACTATTACTCAGATTGAGTCATAACCACCCACGGTAGTGGACAAGCCCTCCACAAAGTCCATAGTGATACGTTCCTACTTCCACATAGGAATGGGCATCCTTTGAAACTCACCTCCAGGACGTTGGTGCTTGTACTTAACCTGCCGACAAGTTAAAACTTGGACACAAAATGTGAAATGTCCTTTTTCATGCCACACCACTAATAATGCTGACTTTGGTCATGATACATCTTTGTTGCTCCTGATGAATAGAATAACGAGTACAATGAGCTTCCTCAATCACCTACCTTAGGCACACAAACTCGACCTCCAAACCTCAAAACACCTTCAGGAGCGAGCACGACTTCCTTAGCCTCTCCTTTGGTCACTTTGTCTTTAATGATGCATAACTTCTCATCCTCAAACTGACGCTCGTGAATCTGATCCATCAAGGAAGAACGAGCGTCAATGAAATCTAGTACACCCCCTTCATCGGAAAGTTATAACCTCACTAGGCCATTAGCTAGATGTTGAACATCTCTGGCCAAAGATCGCTCCTCAATACAAATAGCGGCTAGACTCCCCATGCTAGAAGTCTTTCTACCCAAGGCATCAGCTACCACATTAGCCTTTCTTGGATGATATAAGATGGTTAAATCATAGTCTTTTAGCAACTCCATCCATCTACGTTGCTCAAGTTCAGATCCTTTTGACCAAAAATATACTGAAGACTCCTATGATAAGTGAAGACCTTGCAATGTACATCATATAAGTAGTGACGCCACAACTTAAGCACAAAATCTTAAAAAATCGCTGAATTTAATCAAGAATTGTTCTCAAAATCTTAAAAATGTCAGGTCTCAAAAAGAGACTTAGCTGCTGAAAACAAGATTTTTAGTCCGCTAAAGCTGGCCAAAAATGGCCTTTGCGGATGTGAAATTTAGCGATTGTGGGACCGTTCCTCACTTACCCTCCATGAACGAGGAGATACTCACCACAAACTAGGCTAATCTTTCGCAATCGTGACAAGAGGGCCTCCAAACACGAGGTATTAACCAGGCACACTTTGCGATCGCGGAGGCCCTTTAGTGAATGCGAGGGTCTGGCGATTGGACCATCCACGAATGCGATTTAAGGCTCGCAAATGCGGAGAAGTAGGGTCACATGCACCAGCAGTCAGCTGGTGCAGAATTTTGGAAAAAGTGGATTTTCTTCTAATGGGAGTCCAAAATTTATTTAGGACCCCTCTGATACAAACAAACTATACTATCTAATTGAAAATGACATTCTAGACTCAATGGAATCAATGAGTTTTAAAATAGATGTCGTTTCGACGAAATATTGACTAAAGTCAACATTTTCAAGAAGTCAACTGTTAAAATACATAAATGACTACAAACTCATTTTGGATGCCTCGAAATCAAACCAAGGGTTGTTCTAGACCAAACTTGGGCATTTTGGAGCCAATTGTGTTGACGAAATTTGCATCCAAGCGTTTTGCTCGAAATGTTGACCATTTTCAAGAGTTAAACTATAAAACACTTAAGGTCAAAAACTCACTCCAAGCACTCGAGATCCGAACAAAAGGTCGTTCTAGATCAAACTTGGCGTTGCAAAGCTAAACGCGCCAATGGAGTTTCCATCTGAGCTCATTTTTCCAAGAAGTTGATCGAAGTCAAACTTTGACCAACACTTTACTTCTAAAATGGCTATTTGCAGAAACTCAAAATGGAAACTCCAAAATCCAAACCAACCTTTCTCTGAGACCAAAATGAGTGTTCCGGAGCTGACGGAACTATCAGAATTATTATTTGATGCTCAGATTTTTGGATGTTGACTAAAGTCAACTCTTTTCAACTCATATTTCTAAAAGAAATAAACTTACACAAAACTCATTTAATCACTCTTAGAACCGTGTTACTCATCCCAACACTGCTTAATAACTATAAAGAGTTACGAGGAGAGATAAAATAGTAAATTTGCATGAAAGCAGGAAAATGACCTTAGAGGTCATTACATTTATGAACCATATACCGAATTTCATGAAATCAACCTCATGCAATGAAAATTTCTGGCACTTCTATAAGACGAGCCTACAATTCATCAAATTTTCTATGGACCATATCAAGGTCCTGTAGTTCGTAAGTACTAAGGACCCAATCTCAGTACCTTTTTCATGTATGAATAGAACTAACTGTAGAAGTTTCTATATTCCATAGGTAGCCTTCCTAGTTTCAAGGTCCTACAACCCCAATATGAGTCAGTGACCTGTTTCACAAGCTAAGTCTACGACCATAAATTACTCCATGAGCCATAGAAAAATTTTGTGGTCCCAAGTCCTAAAAATTAAGTCTCAAAATATTTTCTGTGGACATGCAGGATAATCCATAGAAGAGCCTAAGATCCATAAAAGTTTGATCATAGACCTAGGTGCTGAAGACCTAGTTTCCAGTCTTCTACGGCTCGTAGAAATTTCTATGGTTTGAATATGTACTCATAAACAGTACCAAGGTAGTTTTAATGAGGAATAATGTTTTTAAAAAAATTCATTCTTTTCCAATTAGAACTTTGACATTTTGGGACTAAACTAAGCTCTTTATCATTACCCAATATAACCTATACTCTCATTAATACTTAGGTTATTTGAGAGTAAGGTTCAAAGAGGAGAAAGAGCTAGGGTTGAAGAGTTTTTGCCGAGGTCTTCTAGTTTTGATCAAAGTAACAATCTTCCATGTATGTAAAACTATTCATAGAATTGGATTGAGTTCGTTCATGAACCCTACATTTAAATTTCTTTGTCAAAAAGTTTGAGTTGAGCTTTAACCTAATTCTTTGAATTTCAAATGAGTTAACCTTTCATCCACTAAGTCCTATATAATTATATCTTAAGATTTTTATTATTTTACATTTCGAATCCTTGATATTATTCATGAATACATTCACATGAGTCTTAGTTGAGATGATGATAATTTATTTTATTATGCATCTCTATTGAGTTAAGAAGGAAGATTTTTATGCATTGAACAAATTAAAATTGATTCTATGCATATTTTATTGAGTTTAAATATGTATGAGCATTGAGTTAAAATAATATTTTAAGAAAAGAGTTTTGACGAGACATGAGTAACCTTGAGAGTATATTTTAATAAAAAAGCGTGATGAGTCGAGAATAGTTTAGCTTTTGACTAAAAGTCCAATGATACTAAATGAGATGATTTTTGAGTAAATTACTCACTTGAGGTATACAAACATAATAAATTAATTTTGAAAGTAGTATTGAGCACCGCTTGGATAAGAGTAGAGACAACTTAATTCTTATGAATTATGTCGCCAGCATAAAATAGGAGTGTGTCGTCAATTCAGGCAGCTCATCATTGGTTCCAAAAGAGGGCTTTTATTTTGGATCCATTGAGGTGATCGTCCCTTACTCTGACAAGGTATGGGATGGATGTGGCAATTGCAATGCAATGATTGTATCATCACTAGCTCATTAGTGGCGGTTGTAGGACAGAGAAACTCCTCAAGAGTAAAAAATATTATTTTACTAAGATTGCATTTATTTGGGTCTATTTATAAAATCTTCTCCTATTTTTAAACTTGTGTGCTTTATCTTTGAGTTGAGTATTTATGATATTGAGCATATCTGAGTTTGTTTCTTTTCAACTATTTTACATTCCACACACTGACGCCTTTCGACGCTGCATCACTTTATGATACATATACAAGTGTTAGAGATCCTCAATAGGCATTCCATTAAAGATTCGTTCATTCTAGCTTGCTGTGAGATCTCCTTACTTTCGAAGGGATCTTTTATTTCATGTTTGACCTTTTATTTGATAGTTCTTTTGAGATAGGCGTAGGTCTGTCCTAGTACCTCCTTATGATTAGTTTAGAGGTTTCATAGACAGTATTAGAGTGGAGTTTGGTCTTCCTTTTAGACTATGTTTTTGAAAAACTATTCATTGAGTTATGACATTGAGATGATTATGAGTTAAGCATTCTAAATTTACTATTTACTTGATTTTAATTACTGACTTGCCTATTTGAGTTAACTTTTAAATTGCGTTGAATCTTCTTCTGCATGAGTGAGTGAGGCCAAAGGGTTACTTGGGACCAACAATAACTTTGGAGTACATATCACACATAGAATATATGCTAGTACAGACCACGCCTAGAATATATGCTCAGAGCATGACACTTCTTAATACTCTGCTTATGATCACTCATAGGTGATATACATTGTAGCAAATCTTGTTTTATCTAGGTGTCTCGTCACAATTTTTGAAAATCATGATTGCAAACTTTGATTTATTATTATTCTGTCATACATAATGTAATTTATCGATGTTTATTCACCACGTGAAAAAACTTTTATTGAATTTGTCATTTTTTAATTCACTCGAATTGATACATAAGGTAAAAACTTCACACTTTTTTAGGATAAGCAAAATGATCCCCAAATGTTCTTAGGAGAACATTAAAATCTTTCTCAATCAGTCAATAATTACTTATACTTACAGAAAATTATAAATACTATCTCACAGACATAATTTAACATCATAAGAGTATTTAGTGTATACTAAAATAGTGATAATATTTGTTCTGTTTTTGAAAGAACAATTTCAATGTGATTTGTTTCTCTGCATCTAAAAAGAAGTCCATCTACATATTATAATTTGTTAAGTATCAAATCTTATAATTGTGATTAGCCCATGCATGCTTTTGTCATTTTCAAGCTTTAAATTGTTGAAATGATCTGATCAATACCGTAAAAAATTATGATATTTATTGAGCATTTAATAAAACCTATAAAAGATTTTGTGAATTTTCACAGATGAATATTTCATATCAAGATTTTCATTATTAATATTATTAGTTTTGATAGTAATCTTTACTGTGACAATTCCAACAAGGTATTGACTACCATATTTATTGTGGTGTTTTTCCCCTTCTCAATCAATTTATTTGATGTTATGTTTGTTTTGATAAGTACCTCGAGCATCTGTCTTTTTTTTTTCTTTAGAAAAAAAACTCATAAGTATCCCTAATCTATGAAAAAAGATTTATAAATATTTCTCTTTTATTTTTAGATTTAAAAATACTCTTAAGATTCATTTTTGATTTTAAACATATTCCTCAACTTAATAAAAATACTCAAGTCAACTTTAATACTTTAAAAAGTCACATGACATGTTCTGATTGATCATATGCATTCACAATAATTTAAATCCACTCAGTCATGCCTTTTAATTAAAAATTTTTGTATATCACTTATGTAAAAGACCTCCAATCCATTTAGATAACCACTTAAATTAACCTCTAGGCAAGAAGTAAAACAAAATATCGAGAGGTAAATATAATTTTAAAATATAAAATAAAATTACATGCTTCGGATAACGAGATAATTTACGATAAAACTATAATAAATAAAAAATATAATAAAAAATAATGTTTGGGTGGTTTGAATCATTATGAATAGGTATGACCAATTAGAAAATGTCACATGACCTTTTAAAGAATTAAAGTTGACTTGATTATTTTTGCTAAGTTGAGGGGTATATTTTAACCCAAAAATAAACTTTAAGGGGCATTTTTAGATCCAAAAATGAAAGAGGAATGATTAGGGATATTTATGAGTCTAAAAATAAATTTTAGGAGTATTTTTAAATAAGAGGATGAAAAAAAGTATTTATGAACATTTTTTCATAGTTATCCATATTTATGAGCCTTTTCCTTTTTTAAAAAAATAAAAGATAAAAAATGACCTCCTTTTGTCTCGTGCTATGAATATCTTTGACAAGTAGAAAAAAAATAAAATCATTGAAAATGCTAGTATTATGAAAATTTATAATTATCAAAGAATCGACTGAAAAATTCAAGAGCGTTTTGACATACTTTTTTGTAAAAAAAGAAAATCTTTTTCTCAATCAAAAAATTTTAAAGCAGTATTCAGTTATATACTTTTTTGAAGAAAAAAAAAAGAAGTGAGTTAAGTTCACAAAAATAGTTATGATTAGTTAATCACTTTTTCAAGTGAATTTTTACTTATTTATACCTATTTTTATTTTCCATTTTAAACACATGTGCAAAACGAAATTTAGATTTTTTTTTTAAATATCTACTTTTTTTGTTAATTTTTATTTATTCACTATTTTATTAAAAGTAGATTGCGTACTTTTCCTTGTTATTTTTAATATATTAAAAAATAATTATATTATTTATGTTTATTTTAATATCAAGTATCTATTTCTTATATTATTTTTTTAGTACATAGAGTAATACTAAGCATCAACTAATATTGAAGCATATCCCTAAGTTAATTTCAGAAGTTGATAATGACGTGCTCACTAAAATGCCATTTGAAGTTGAAATCAATGAGGCTATGTTTAGACTGAGTGGGGATTGTGCAGCAGGTCCTGATGGGTAAACTGGAGCATTTTTTGGAAGTTGCTGGGATATTATATCTGAGGATTTGGTGATGATGGTGAAGACCTTTTGTGGGAGAGAACTTCCTAGGTTTGTCACTCATACTAACCTTAGTATTATTCCTAAGAAGGAATTTGTTTCTACTTTTTCTGATTTGAGTCCTATAAACCTTAGTGGCTTGCTTTGTTAATAAGATTATTTCAAGGGTGCTACATGAAAGAATTGTTATGGTACTCCCAAAAATAATCTCTCAGAATCAGTCAGGATTTGTGAAGGGAAGGTACATCACTGAGAATGTTCTGTTAGCACAGGAAATAATCAGAGATATTAATAGAAGAAATAAGTTGGTTAATGTTGTGGTTAAGCTAGATATGACCAGGGCGTATGACAGGGTTTCATGGATATATCTGACTAAAGTATTAAGATGTTTTGAATTTTCTAAAGTGGTTTAAATATGATGTGGAGGTCGGTATCCAATAACTGGTACTCAGCATTAGTTAATGGGCAGACACATGGTATCTTTAAATCATCCAGAGGGCTGAAATAGGGAGATCCCTTGTCACCTACCCTATTCATCATAGTTGCTGAGGTGCTATCTAGGAGGCTGAATAATTTAAATGATGCCAGGGATTTCAAGGTATATGGACTGCCCAAATGGAGTCCAACAGTTAATCACCTATCCTATGCTGATGACATTATACTATTTTGCTCTGGCGAGAGGAAGTCTGTTATTAAGATGATGCAAGTACTAAAGGGTTATGAGGAGGTACCAAGCCAGCTGATCAATAAAGCACAGAGCTTTTTCTACCTATATGAAAAGACCCCTCTGATATGCACCATCAGACTAAGGAAGTTGACTGGTATTAACTCAGGAAACTTTCCTTTCACTTATCTTGGATGCTTAGTGTACTATGGAAGAAAGAGAAAGCCATACTTTGAAGACATCATCAGGAAACTATCAAGGAGGATCTGTTCTTGGCAAAACAGATTCCTTTCTTATGGTGGAAAGATGATTTTCATTGAACATGTTTTGTAGTCTATGTCAATTCACCTGTTGTCTGCCTTACGCCCTCCTAAAGGGGTAATAAGGATGATGCATCAGATCTTCTCTAAATTCTTTTGGGGTGGCTCACAAGTAGAAAGAAGAAGGCAATTGGTGGCTTGGGAGGAGATGTGCTTCCCTATAAAAGAAGGTGGGCTAGGGTTTAGTTCTCTATTTGACATAAATAGAGCCCTAATTGCTAAGTTATGGTGAAATTTCAGAACATAGGTCATTATGGTGTACATTCATGGCTAACAAGTGCTACAAAAAGATGCACCCTAGCTTTGTCAACAACATCTCAGGTTTGGAAAAGCATGATGGATATCAAGGAGGAGATAAAATTTTATATTTGATGGCAGATTAGGGGAGGGAATTCCTATTTTTGATTTAATAACTGGATAAGGTATGGGGCACTACATTACCTAGAAGGGGACAATGTACAAGAAGAAATGATAAGATAAAACAGTTCTTATTACAGTCTGCCTAGAATGTGCCATTATTGAGAGAGTGGCAAACTTCATCATTAATGAAGTTAAACCAGGAGGAACAGAGGACAATAACAAACTATGGTGGATTATTGCTTTAAATGCCACTTTCTCAGTCAAAATAACCTTTGAATTGCTGAGAAAGAAAAGAAGAAAGGTGGAGTAGGCTAAAAAAACTTGGCTAAAAGAGGTTCCCCATAAAATATCCTTATTTATTTGGAGGCTATTTAAGAGGAGAGTCCCAACAGATGATATCTTGAAGTTTATTGGAATCCCAATTGCATCAAAATGTGTATGTTGTAGTCTGGGGGTGGAAGAGACCACACATCACTTATTCCTAACAACCCTTATAGTCCAAAAGCTATGGAGGCACTTTATTACTTGTGCAGGTTTTAGGATTGAGGGGAGAAACTTGTTCAACACATTGCTCAGATGATGGAACCACACTGCTACTCTAAGGGCAAGGGAAATAATGAATACTATCCCAGCCATCATTATTTGAGAGCTATGAAAAAGAAGAAATGCTATCAAATATGGAAGGAGTAGTACATATTGCATACCCTTAAGAACTATGTTTTTCCCTGATTGATCAAATTTTCCTGAAAATTGGCCTGATGGGTTTGACATGCTGCAAAGTACAAATCAAAAATTGATGTAAGGTTTGTATCTTGGCAGCCCCTTCAGCTAGGATGGGTTAACTGCAGTTTTAATAGGGCCAACAAAGGCAACCCAGGAAGAGCTTCTATGGGTTTTGTGTGAGGAATCATCATGGGGAATTACTATATACAGAGTCAGTTATATTGTTATAGCAATCAATATGACTGCTGAGGTAAGCACAGTTAAGAAAGGGTTGAGCTACTGTTTATCACATGGCTATTTATTTGTAGAAGTGGAGGTGAATTCTTTAAGCTTAGTAAATATTCTAACTAAGCTATGAAAGATACAGAATCAATACGATCTTTATAAGGCTCCTCCTTTGAATGAAATTCAATGAGATCCATCATAGACATAGTTGACGAAATTTTCAAGTTAATGAAAGCATGCAACATTTACATAAAACACACATTCAGGGAAGGGAATCAACTAGCAGACTATATAGTCAACACATCAGTACATTCAGAAGTTAAGAAGATGCTCACAGATGTACAAAGTTTGCCTAGCCTAGCTAGGAAAATACTGAACATGGATAAATAAAGAATTCCTTCTATCAGAATAAGATCTAGGAGCAATAGTAAAAAATCAGATGCAAACACTGCACAAGTTCAGAGGCCATATTGAGCATAGTAGGTATACAAAAGCCATCAGAATATATTCACACAAAAATAAAGCACTCCTAAACTATTCTGCTCTCAAAAAGTTGTAAACCAGCAAAAGGAAAAGGTCATGACTAGATGGGGAAATAAACAGGCGCGACCAAAATCAAACCACCACAACCATCTCTTGAGCAACTCTTTTTCTCCATAGGATATTTTGAAAAAGTCAGGTCGGAGGCAAAATGAAAAGCTAAAAAATAGGACAAGAGTTTTGAACATAGTGTGAAAACACTTACGTGTCTGTGGATTGATATGGTAAGGTCCTTACTCTTCTTTTAGTCAAGAAAGAGGGAGTGATGGCCGGCTTCCACGGGAGTATGTTATGCGGCGGATGAAGGGGAGAGAGATTAGGGGCTTAGTTTTGGAAAGTAACCCTAGGTTACTTGCTTTGTCTACTGGTTATTTAAGTCAGTTAAACCGACTTATAATGGGCCAACAATGTATAATCTGGATTATGTGGAATTTTAAGGAATAAAACGGGCCCCAAGCCCAAATTGAATTAAAAAAGGAATATTTACATAAATAATATATTATATATATATATCAAATATTACCCTTTTTAGGATACTTTTTTTTTGTGATCTATAGCATATTTTATCAATAAATTACAAAAACATTCTTTTCTTTCTTCCACTTCTTCTCCTTCCTCTTTCTCTTTTTCTTTCTCTTTTGACAATTCATAAAAATTGTATTACGGTTGTATTAAATTGTATTAAATATGAACAATATTTGTAATACAATTTTAATTTAATATTATCCATTTTTATGAATTTGATTATTGTTGTTCTAATAAATATAATATGTTTCTTATAATATAAGTTAATTTAAATAATACTAGTATATTGAAATTCATACATAATACTTATGACAAATTTCTTCTAAACATTTTTTAGTTATATATTCTCTACGTGCATTGAAACATGCTTATAATATATATAATATGTTGAATTCAACATGTATTATGATTATGTTTTATTTTTTCTCTTATTAAAGGTGCAAAAATATATTATTGTATTAAAAAATATATTCACCACACATCTATTGAAATACACATATAATATGTTCAATAAATTGAATTTAAAATGTATTACCAACGTCGTTTATATATTTTTTTTACTTAATAATGTCAAAAATATTATACTCAAATTTTAGTCATTCAAGAACTATTTAAATAGTTTATATGTTAATATATAAAAATTATGTTATAAACTCATTATACATGTATTCTTATAATATAAATTTAATAAATAAATAAATGATTTTGTAATGAAAATTGGCGCCATTAAAAATTTATTAGGACCAAAAAATTACAAAAAAATATTGGAGAGAAAAAAAGTTGCAAAAGTTGTAAATTTATTAGAAGAGAGTAAGTTAGATGGAAGAAAAAGAAATGTTATAGAAATTAATAGAAGAGAGAGAAAAATTTGATGGAAGATAGAAGAATGAATAAAAATTATTGAAAAGAGAGAAATATTATACACTATTTTGTCTATTTCAGCTTTTTTGACTATTTTGGTTAAAAAAAAAATTAGTCATTTTGGGTAAAATTTAAATTTGTGTTAAAATTAATAATTATTTTAACATAATATACTACTTAAGTAAATGATCCTTAAAAAAAACCATCAACTAATATGAGTAATATAATAAAATATTTATACTCATAATTAAAAATATTTCTTTCCTATTGGGAACTTCTTTCCTAAATAGATTTTATAGTGTTCTATCTGAATTATTCGAAGTTCCAATACAGAATTCGAACACCAACATTAGGCAGAAAAAGGAAAAAAAAAAAAAGCTAAATAAAATGATAGAAAAAAAAAGAAAAGAGAGTAGAAAGGTACACGTGGAACAGCAAATATGTGGCAATAATTAAACCGCGTGGCTATTTTCTTGGGTGAGATTTTTATTAGTGAAAGTAAATTATGGTGGAGCATTAAATTAAATTGAAAGGACAGGAGGTGACAGACGTCAATAATCTGTTGTCGTCTTCTACTATATATATATTTATTATTATTTATTAGTTTAATGTGTGCGTTATACATAGCAATCTTTATTAATTAATAATAAAATAACTTATTACATTAAGTATATAACTTTAAATAATTATATAAATATTACTATCTCATATCATTAAGTTTATAAATATGTTATTTTTTTATTTCTATCGCAGGATGCAAATTAATTTCATTCAATTTGACAATGATAATAAACAAAATAATTGAAATTTCTTATTTTATATAGCGATAATACAAAAAGATGACCTTAAACTTGGCACCATTTTTAAAGTTGGAACTCAAACTTTCATAATGCACAAATATGACTCTCAACTTGGCAATTCCTGAACAAGTAGGCATAGGGTGCTAACGTGGCACAGTGAGTGCAGTACACTCGCGGGGGGTGCGTGAAAGTCAT